>BQNB010028494.1:0-56605 GCA_026074375.1 Tanacetum coccineum
TTGATCAAGAAATTATGAATCAGCAGATGTGGAGATTTTCTCATGGAAGAGAAAACTCCATCTATAATGAGAATTCTAGGATCGAAAACTTTGTCTTCATTTCTTGAGGGAAATGATAGAAAAGTTTCGATCTCAGAAGGATCAATCAAGAGAAAAGAATTACTGACGAATAAGATATTAGAAAAATCGTCCAGTGGAAGAATATGAAATCTCTTAGATTGGACTCCTTTGAGAATGAATATTCCGGGATCAAAATTTTTGTCTTTATTTCCGAAAGGAAATGAGACTAAAAGATCAATCTCAGAAAATTCTTCAGAAAAAGTGGAGTCACAATCGGATAGGAGGAGAGGAAAATCATTAAGCTCAGGACTCGTAAGTTCCTTGGTTGAATCTTTAGATATATTTTCTTCATAAAGTATAGTCAACTATTCTAAGTCGGGCTTAATATCGAAGTAAAAACTATCATACACTAGTGGAGATATGATGTGAGTTAGTTCATCGGCGAACTCCTCATGATGAGAATCACTCCTATCGGCAGGAGGAAACGCATCAATAGAAAGATCAAAGATAAATGAATCATATTCAGGAAGAGAAAAATCAAAATGAGTAGTGGTACTGCCACTACTCTTCTCTTCAATATGATCATCATCAAAATAGAATGCTTCATAATCCGGAAGAGAATAATCAGAATGAGTAGTGGCACTGCCACTACTCTTCTCTTCCATATCAAAGCAAAATGTTTCATATTCGGGAAAAGAATCATCAATATGAGAAAGAAGGTCCAAGAAAAGATTAGGAAATGTGGAGGTAGACTTGATCACAACTTCGGAAGATGGAGTGGGATTATCTCTTAATGCATCGATCTTAGCAATAAGAAGATTGACATTCAACAATTTTTCACGAAGGATATCGTCTTTGATTGTTAGAAATTTCGGCATGACCTTTCTAAAAATATCGACTTTCCATTTTTATCAACCTCGACACGTGAAAACATCCGTTTTACAAAAGTACATCTTTTATTGACTCGAAAGAATATCCGATCTATTTTCGACAACACCTCAAATATCGCAACAAATCCGTTCTAAACCTAAACCTCTTCGACATTTAATTTACGCTTCCAACAAATCCAACATCTAACTTAATCTCTTCGCCAACAATATTTAAACTTAATATACGATAAATCTTAAATAAACGATATAGCCGTAGTGATAACAATATATATATCAAAATAGTCACAACGAACTTTTATGCACAAAAGTACAACTACTTTTTATGTTCTTCCATTTATAAACAAAAAGATTAAACTTAGAGACTTGTAGTTTTATAGAAAAATAGATAATGATTTTCACAACGATCCGCTTTGTACACCTTGTTCGGAATGATCATACGAATGCAAAAGTACAACTTATTTATGAAAAAGTAAAGATGACTTACAAAGAAACACGACGAAAGATGAATAGAAACTAAGAACAACCCAAACGTTGTTTTACAAAATACCCGGATGAAATAACAATCAACTCGAACAATATGTCTTCGAATGTTTTTGATCAAAGATGAAAAATGTGTGGATTTGTATGTGTATGCATATGGTTCGTGGGTTTTGGATGAGCAAGAGAGAAAGAAAGAGCAAATGTAAAGTGTATGTGTGTGAATGAAATGAGAAATGAGATGAATACATGTATATAATACCAAGGTTTACTTCACACACTCAATGTGTGTGTGTGTGCCGAAAATAAGACAAGAAGGGGGAGGGGGACCAAAATGATCCACAAATGAGGGTTTAGGAAAGGACTTCATGCTAGCAAAAGTTAGGGAAACTTGTCCCATGATTTACATTTCAAATTTTAGCATCCTAGGGGTGTTGGTGCTTGCTTGACCGGTTATACACAAAGGAGGGGGGGACCAAAATGGTTTCCCACATTCTAGGAGAGTTAGTGCTCATTCATGAATTCATTTCCAAGGTTCCAAGTATGTTCTCATAGTTATAGTTTTAAACATGTATCACGTAACTAGCGAAACGAGTAACGGTAACACGGAAAATTACGAAATTTTAAATATTGTCTTAAAACATAAAAACGTGGCTATTGCCAAAATACTACAACGTTTGGTGTCCCGGTTCGCTCCCGGTGACGATTCTCAGATAATAACGAAACAACTTCCCGGTTAAACGGTAAAGCTAAACGAAACTTTTAAAAATTCAAATTTCTAAACGGAAACGGCTAATTTATTAAACGGAAATTCTCGGGTTGTCACAGCGTCTAAAGTCGTTAGGCTCAAAACCGCATCCTTGCCTAACCTATAATTCCTGAGTGGAATGAACTCGCAGGGAGAATTAACCTATTCTCAGTTTACAGTTATTAAGGTCTCCTACTAATCTGTGAGATACACTCTAGTGCTTCCCATTAACTCTTATGTGGTTCACGCCTAATACTACAACTAGACAAGTTATAGTAAAAGCTTACACCTCCAGTTCTGATCGTAAATGGGTGTAAGGGTCTTTGTAAAAAACACCACATGCTAATGAATTGCTACCTACTAGCATGGCTAATCTAAGGGTTTCCTAATGGGCATAGGTCATACAACTACTAAGAAATGGTCATCCTATAGTAATCAAGCATACTAGATACTATAAACTCTACTAACTTTCTCTGAAGTTCTAGACGAAGCAACGGTTCCGACTGTGGCAATGATCTATTAAAAGGTCCAATATAAACGAGGGTTCAGCTTTCCCCGTTTGCAAAACTTTATTACTCCTTTCAAGGAGATACTTTCAACATGACTTATCTCCTACTTGAAACTCATAGAGGTTTTCGTCTTACATCGGCATGCTACTTTTGCACGATCTGGGCGGCTTGAGATTTGGCTCTTGATGTGAACTATTCTCTCGGTTGTCTCGTGGATGATCTCTGGGCCAGTGAGCTGATTGTCCCCAACTTCAGCCCAGCAGATGGGTGATCGACACTTGCGCCTATACAACGCCTCAAACGGAGCAGCCTTAATGCTGGTATTGTAACTGTTGTTATACGAAAATTCTACCAACGGTAAGTGTTTATCCCAACCTTTTCCAAAGTAAGTTGCACAGGCACGTAAATCATCCTCAACGTTTGAATGGTTCTCTCACTCTGACCATCGGTCTCTGGATGGTAGGCTGTACTCATATCCAATCGAGTACCTAATGCTTTATGTAGAGACTTCCAAAAATATGAAGTAAATTTTCCATCGCGATCAGAGATGATCGAAACCAGTACTTCATGCTATGAGACTACTTCCTTCAAGTATTGTCTCGTCAATTTTTCCAACATGTCATTGATCAGCTCTGACTACACCTTAAAATATATATAATATAATAAAATATCAAATATATAGTAAGAATAGTCTAAAAGCGGAATCAATGATACCGAGAAGTAGTATAGAGCTTTCCCGGGTCGTAAATCCCCAACGAGGCTGGAATGGTAAATCGATACGATCGAAGATTTGAGTTTGAAGGAAGGAATTGGTTTGGGAAGTTGAAAAAGTCAAATTAGATAATAACGGACTAAAACGTTTAAGAAAAACCTAGAAATAACGAAATTAAACTAGAAAACGAGACCCCGAATCCCGAACAAAAGGGGGAAAACCTAAAATCTTTAAAAATAACCCTACGAAGAAATGTTCACTTCTAAACTACTCTATGGACCAAATAACGAAGAATGAAAAAGACTCCGAAAACGGAGTTCGTTTGACCCAAAAACGAGTCAAAACAAAATCCCGTACCCGGACCCGTTCTTTAAAAGACAAAAAGTTATAAAAATGACCCTACGAAAAATTTTATATTTTTCCTACAAACTAGATGATAAAAGAAAATTTTCTAAAAAAGCAAAATATTTTTTTGATAATTTTTGTATTTATTATGAATTAAATAAACTTTTATCTAAATTAAATTATAAAAAATATTAAACTTTATCTAAAAATTCTGAAAAATTTACAAAAAATACTTTACACTATGAAAATCCTATGAAAAATAAGAAACAAAAATAAGCTCAACAAATAAGCCCGAGAATAAGCTTGTACAGCTTATGGGCTTATTAGCCAAAAATGCACATAAATACCAAGTGCCTTGGGTCTTTAACGAAAAAGACCCAAGGGCGCAGTGGTAAGTATGCTTGAAAGGGAGGGGATGTATCGAGGGGTCCCGGGTTCGAGTCTTGCTCACCCGGGTCCCTTGTCTTCCCTTCTCTTTTTATTTTTGCAAAACTCTAGGGTAGAAACTGTAAAAAACGAAACTAAAGGGTAGGCGGGCAAACTTTAGGAAATTTACACTATAGTTAAAACGGGTGACCTTGAACTTTGGAGAAAGTACCAAACAGACCTCGCGACATAGCTTATTTTTAGCTTATTAAAAAAATGAGTTTTAGCAAAAACTTAAAACTAAAAAGTTATAAAAGAGCTTATTCTCCACAACTTTAATAAAAGGACTTTCAACTTTTGACAAAAGAATAAGCTAGAAAATAAGCCCTCAAGATTCTGTCACAGAAACTTAGGTTCAAAGGGCTTTTCAGGTTTTTGGCTTATAATTTGCTCATTTCTTGATGAAAATTGAAACTAAAAGAGGCTTATTGTAGCTTAAGATTAGTGTAAGAGCTGTCTAAGCTAAAATTAACCAAGCTTTAACAAAATTTGCAAGAAAATTAATCTAAAAATGTGCAAGTTTTTGTTTGAAACTGAAATAAGCTATTCTTAATAAGCTAAACAGCTTATTACTAATCCTCAAAAGTTGAAAATTTGGAGATATAAGCATATGAGTAGGAAATAAAACTAACCTAGATAACGGTTTTTCAAATCTTCAACTAAAAATGAAAATCAAAAGTAGAAAATAAGCTAGGAATTTAAATGCTGATACACTACTTTTGCTGGCTAAGAATATGCTAGCCTAAGAACTTAAATTGAAACTAAAGAGCTTTATAGATTTAAGCTAACGGCATGTACTATTAACAGGAGCTTAATTTCAATTTAACTACTAACACTGAAGCTAAAAATTGGCCGAGAAAAGTAATGAGCGTCAAACAGTTTTATATGGACGTTAAAACTGTTGTTGCTGATGCAATTGGCAAGGGCGCTTAAGTGCAGGACTAAGTTGTGACACCTTAAAAGACCTTTCACACTAACTCAATCTGTTTTATATAGTCCTAAGTTAACTATGATTCAAACTTGTCGTGTTCCTTGAAGAATCACTGTATCCTCAAATTTTACTTTAATCATCAAAACGGTGCCCTGGGTAGTTAATACTCAAGTTTTTTAAGCTAAAAAATTTAAAATAGTGCAAAAGCTAAGTTTTAAAAACCTATTTAAAACACTGGTTTAATTTGACTAAAAATTAACTAAGGAAAGAGTTTTTTTAGGTTGAAGCTTGACTTTAAGAGTCTAAAGTAAGCCTAAACCAACACTCTTTTAATCTATAATGCTGTAAAAACGTAGTGAGCTTTAAAATCTATATATCAACTAATACAGAGTAAGCGTTTGATCTTACTGCTACTCTAAAGGACCTTAGAGACGTAGTTAAGCTCTTGTATAACACCTAGCTTATGAGTATGAAATAAGCACTTTCTCTACCAAGCTTACTACACTACTAGCTATGACAGAAAGTAACAGTGAAACTTTACTAGTTTTAAAGCTAAAATAGACTAAAACTAATACAATTTTGAGCTAAGTAAGCTAAATGAACAGGATCTACACATAAGACTTTAGAATAAGCAAATGTGAAATAAGCTATTAATGCTAAAAATGAGATTTAGAAAAGAGTAACCTGAAATTGAAGAGTCTTCTTCACCTAGACATCCAAGAGTAAAGTCTAAGCGATCCTAGATGGCACCTTGCCTCTAAACCAGAGCTTAAAACTCAATAAGCTGTGAAAGAGCTTATTACTCCTTAAACTTCCAAATTGAGCTCAAAACAGCTCAAGTCATCATTATTGATGTAAAATGATAAGAATGAGTAAATTAATGACTAAAAACAGAATTTGACTAAAGTTGAGCTTATGGAAAGCAATAAGCTCAAACGAGCTTATTTAGAGCTTATTTGATGAAATCGACTTGTAATTGAAAACAAAGGCAAGGAAACTTTGAAACTGGATTGATATTACTAAAATGATAGAGTACAAGCTTAGAGAATGAACGTACAAGTGCTTTAAAGCTGTTTTAAAAACTTGAAAGTAAAATGCTTAAAATTGAAAGAAAATACACAACTGAAAATTAAAATAAAAAAAACAACAACTAACTACTCCCCTTCTTCTGTCTTCTTCTTCCCTTTTTATAAGCTGCTAATGTGCTTGTTGTGTTAGTTTGGTGAGAGCAAAGCCAAAGACAAATCTCAACCGTCCATTAGGCTTTTTGGGAGATGGGGGATTGCCAACATGGCTGAGGATTTTAGTGGAGGAGGGGGGTGAGTATCCATGGGGTTTTTGAGGTTATAGGGTAAAAGAAGGGGTGTTAACCCGTGAGTGGGTTTTTGGGTTCTTGGGTTTCAAAAATGGCGGGAAAGAAGGTTGGGGGTGACAGAGTTATAGTTTCGGGGTTTGGCAAACATGGTCCTTGATGGTGTATGTGTGGATTGCACCCATGGTCCTTATTGTTATATAACTTTGGGGACTTGGCAAAACAAGTCCCCAAGAGTTAATTAACTCTTTGCAAGGTTCGTCCTTGGTGTATACAAGTTTGGGGTGTTGGCAAAAATACCCCCCCACTTGTTACTTTGAGTGAATTGCAAAATCGGCCCTTGTCTTCTTTTTTCTCTTTCCTCTTATGAATATAAGTTTAAGGGTTTGGCAATTTCAACCCTTAAACTTATATTTCTTGATTTGTTGATTTTTGGCTTCGGGGTTGACTTGGACTGACTTTGACTTTGACCAGTTGACTTTTCTGTTGACTTTTTGACTTGATTGATTTTCTGGCTTCGATTTGGCTTTGTCTTTCACAGTCTTTTCTATTCCGAGTCCGGTTTTGTCGTTTTGGCTTTGTTTTTTGTCTTTTTCTTGGTTATCCGTTCCTGCACAATACAATTAGCAAAACAAGCATATATTTGGCATTTTAAGTCCGTTTTTGGTTATTTTAGCTCGTTTTTAAAGGTAAAAGGTATGTGTAATTAAGCACATACCAAAATCCTCATTCTAAGGTTATTGCCGTGTCCTTTCACGCAATGCTTAGGAAGTAAAGCATTTACGAAAAGCTAAAGAATCTCATCTCACTTCGACTAATAACTTTGAAAAGTAGCCAAATGTCGTTCGGTCAAGGGGAAACTAAAAAATCTAAGCTTCGACAAGTCCCGTTTTCACCAATTTTTTTATTTGTATACTAACTATCCCTAATATTTTTGGATTTTTCTTTTTCTTTTCTCGACTACCTGTTTGACTTCCTTTATTACATTAACATTGGGATCATAGAATGAGAAACGACCATAGAATAATCTACGGATGTCCTGACGGAATAATATTTCATCGTCCCCGATTTTTCATGGCTTCCAAAACCATAGCATATTAAACAAGATTCATTTGTCAAATAGAAGGTCTAAATGCCTAAGCTCTCCATAATTGATGACTTGTGAACTTTTAATCTCCAAAACAGGAATGTGGATTTAAAGGTGTTAGTGATCATTTCAATTCAGCCATAGATCAACTTATTTTTCATAGTCGTGTTTCAAGATGAATCATAAACTCAACGCAAACAACTTAGTAGGAACTGTAACTTGATTTTAAGAACGAGATTTTAAATGTTAGAACTTTTTGCAACTTTTTCATTATTTTAATCTTAAGTTCTTATCATGTAGGAAGCGTTTGATTAGTTTGAACACCTATTAGGCCTCGCTCCCATAGTAGGATATCACAACCAACGACCCGTTGTCCTTAGTTTGAAAACCCTCCCCGTTGCTAGCGTCGTGGGAATCATACAACAACTTCTTTCGTAATATGGCTAAGGATTTGTGTCTTAGTGTTGAACCCTCACCTGACCTCGCTTTTCCTGGTGAGATATCACAACACACAATCCTTAGAAAGTAAGATGTCTTAGTTTGAACCCCCACCTCGTGGTTAACGGAGTGGGATATCACGACACATCTTTTACTTGCTCCATATAATCAAATGTATGCTTCATTGGCAAAATTTCAATATTCATGCGTTTTTGCATTCATACTTCATTCATGCTTCTTTGGCATTTTTTACATTTTCGAATTATTAAGAACAGAAAATCGCGTTTTAAAGAATTCAATTTATAAATTTGAAGCAGCTTTTTCTTAAAAACCAATGATTGGACTTAGTGAAATGAATTGAGTACGTATGAATTAGGTGGAGTAAGAGCTAATGGAGAGAAAAAAAGCCACAAGTTGATCATATAAGTTTTTTGTTCAGCACATAAACTTTATATTTACTCTATCATTTCTTGTTTTCACCTTTTTAAAATTTCGAAGCAATCGAATGCGTGAAAAGCTTAGCATAACCAGTGGTAAGTTTGAGGAACTTGTAGGGGCTCAACACGCCCGATCGAGTCAAAAATTATTCTCATTCTACCCATTAGGAAAGTCAAAACTGTGACAAAACACTTATTTTATTTTTGAAAATTTTTAAATTTTTTTCATTTTTTTTGGTATTTTTGCAAAAATTTGGTGGTAAAACGGGATTACGTGATAACAACGACTGCAGGCAAAAATCAAATCGAAGATTCCCCCCCCCATACTAGAACTAAACATCGTCCTCGATGTTTCAAAGGGGTTCCTACGTAAATCTAAGGCCGTTTATGAAGTGTGCCAAAAGATAAAACGTTAGTCGATTAGATTTGGATACTGAATTCCCAAAATGAAGCTGAGGATGTGAAACTCTTGTGGAATACTGCAAGCACGAGAGTCTTCACAATCCGGGAAATCCTGGATATACAATACAAAGCACACAAAACATGGACAAAACACGGGTAATGGAAAATGTAAGCCTTCACACAACACAAAACACTTATTAGCATAAAGAAAGAAGATAGACACTGGTTTAAGCAGGGGTTGCCACCCACGAATCGCCTTGTTTTTGTTAACCGGAAGTCACAATCGCTCGAATCGGGACCCCGAATTCATTGGTCCATGGGGAAGCAAGTGGAAGGTAAAATCATCATCGGACTAAAATCATCATCGGACTTTCATTCAAGCGGTTTGGATAAACATTGAATTTTATGAAAGTTCCACTCCGATGAGATACATCCGGCATAAAAGAATGATAATTTGAGATGCCGGGATCAAAAATGGTATCTTCATTCCTGGTGGAGAGAAGATATGGAGGGACAACGGGATACGTGAGAAAAGCAAGAAAGATCCATACAACATAAGCGAAGAGAGAAGATTGGTCATCCTCTAATGGTACATTCACATTAGTCGTAGAAGCATTCTTACGAATCCCGAGGTCAATAGAAGTCAAATCTCCCGGATCGGACTCAATTTTAAATTTGAAACATTCAAGTTCCGGGAGAGGCATGATGTGAGTGAGTTCATCGGCGAACTCCTCATGATTAAAGTCACTCCTATCGGCAGGAGGAAACTGATCATTCGAAAGATCAAAGATAAACGAATCATATTGAGAAAAATCAACATGAGTAGTGGTACTGCCACTACTCTTCTCTTTAAAATGATCGTTATCAACGTAGAAAGCTTTATAATCAGGAAGAGATAACTCAGAATGAGTAGTGGGACTGCCACTACTAATCTCTTCTAGATTAAAGCGAAAAGTTTCAGATTCGGGAATAGAATTATCAAAGGTGTTAGTCTCCTCCAAGAAAAGATTAGGAAATGTGGAGGTAGACTTGATCACAACTTTGGAAGATGGAGTAGGATTATCTCTTAATGAATCGATCTTAGCAATAAGAAGATTGACATTCAACAATTTTTCACGAAGGATATCGTCTTTGATTGTTAAAAGAATATCATCATCAATCCTTCCAACTTCCGGGTCAACAATCTCCACCACCTCTAAGCTGACGATCTCAACATCGGGAGGTGATGCATCGACATAATCGATATCCTCACCGTAGGGAGAATCGTCATCACTCGAAGAATTATCATCGTTGGAATTGACAACAATCTCAGAATGTTCATTGAGAGCATTAAGAGAGGTAGGATTGTTACAAAGAGGCACATCACACACACTGTCGGGAATACCCTCGGGCTCACTTGGGATTGGGATAAGGTTCTCAACACTAGACTTTATTACTTCGTCCGATTCCGTTGCCGGAATGGTGTCAAGATGCTCGTCCCCCATACTTAGAGAGTTATCGGGTTCCTCGAGTGGTAAAACGGGTGTGATTGCAATGGTATCGTCTTCGTCATCATCGTAGCAAATGGGAATCTTCCAAGATCGATCTTTAGCTGCTTGTTCTTCACCCATCGCTTTTCTCTTCTTCTTTTGTATAGCTTGATCAACCAATTCACGTAAGGTTGTCATTTGTTCCATAAGCTTATTTTGAGAATTAAGAAGGTCATTTTGAGATTTGAAGATTGGATGATTGACGGTATATTGCGGGGGTTGAACTTGGTCAAAACCAAAAGAATTTGAATCATAGCAAGAATTTTGCTCATGATAATAGTTTTCATTCATTGGTTGACATTGGTAAGTTTCATGAGGACCCCCACAATTACAACAAAGATATTGTTGTGGAAAACTCGGTGAAGTTTGTGGAAAATAATCAAAGTTTTGATTGAAACACGGGTCCTGATTGTAGACAAACGGGACTTGAGGTGGACAATCGTAACCGTAATGAGAATCGTTCCCACGTAACTCACGAGAGTGTGGTACGTACTGTGGTTGTGGAGGATGGTTTGCAACACTTGGAGAATCGTTAGAAGAGTACGGAATTGAAACATCGATTTGTGTTTCATTTCCAACTTTACAATAAAAACAAACTCCATCGTATTCATTGCAACCACATTTTTGGCATGTGCCAAGAAGACATTGTTGTTGCAAACTTTGCAAGTTTTGTAGGGGCTCATCAATGGTTTGATTTTTGCATGGTTCCGAATTAGAGGTAATCGGAACTTTCGGAGGGCAATTATAACCGTAATGAGCACCTTTCCCACAAGACTTACAAGTGCATTGTTGACAAAAGATTCCATCTAACGAATTACCGCACTCGTGACAACAATGGTCAATGTGTAGAGGGCTTGGTGAGGAATTTTTACTGGGGTCCTGATTAACAACGATTGGCTCTCGAGGAGCATTAACAACGTTGGTATTGTCGTCGGATGACTCGGAAGTGTCTTGGAAGTCTTTGAAAAATTCATTTTCCACACAGTTTGTAAGCAAACCTTCCATAAATTCCTTTCGTAAAAGAGCACATCCTTGACAATACGGACCATCAACCGGGGTTCCACACTTTGCACACCTTGCACAATTTCGAGGGGGTTTAGGAACAAGAATCTTGTCTTTAAGACTCCCTTTCAAACAACCACAGTTTGAAGTGTACAAACTTCCACAAGACGAGCATTCTTTAATCGCGTAAATTGGATTCAAACGATAATCGAATGACGTCATAAGAATTAAACATGAATATGGATAAGAAAAGAATTAATTGATACGAAGAAAAAGAAGATTATTTTTGGGTTTTCCATTAATTCACAATTTATTTTAACGGACAAAATGATAAGACAACTTAAACCTGATAATCTACTTACTTCACGGTAGCTCTCAAAAAGATAAACGCACAGGTGAGCGGAGGAGTAGGAAAAGCGCGAAGCTTATTTCTCCTTTCGGGTCGTAGTTCCTCGGAACAACCCTCCTTATACCCACTTTATAGTTTGTTTAACTTTTCAAGGTGAGCCGTACGTTGTAAGAGACACAAATGACAAGTTTTTAAATCTTTTGTTCGAGTTGGGAACCAACAAGTTCACCGGAAGTTATTATGATAATACCTCAGTTGAGAATATTATATTTTGGTATTTTTACCAATTTGTTTGTAATAAACGCGGTCTTTTCCTCATCCTCCTCTGCCATTTGTATTTGGTGATACCCCTTGTATGCGTCCAGGAATCACTGAAGGGGAATCGACCAAAGATCGACATTCCAGTCATTTCCGGCAGAGGGATAACCGTCCTGGGACATGCCCTTATTGAGGTCTTTAAAATCACACACAATCTCCAAGCTGTTTGATCACTCTCTTTACCATCACCGGGTTGGAGAGCCAATCATGATAGTGAACTTCTCTCATTATCCCAGCTGTCACCAGCTTACTAACTTCGTCATTTATTGCTATGTTCCTTTCTGCGGCTTGGCCTCTTTTCTTTTGCCTAACCGGTGGACAACCCTTCCTTACATTTAACTTATGCTCCGCTATCTGCCTTGGAACACCCGTCATATCCGTTGGGGTCCAGGCGAATATGTCCAAACTGCGTTGAAGTAGGTTGCACAGTTTACTTCTGGTTTTCTCCGTGAGGTCAGAACCAATCATTACTGTCTGTTCCGGATGTTCCGGATTGATTGCCACTTTGATCCTTTCCTCTTTTACTTTGTTCATCGGAGGGGGTTGCTCTTCTGGTCCGGAGACCATCGCACATTCAATGGGAATGATTTTACTGCTTCTTAGCGTAAGTATTCCTCCCATAACCGGGAATTTTATCATTCCGTGCGTTGTTGATGGGACTGCTTTCATTTTCCGCAACCCTGGTCTTCCAATGATTCCATTAAACGGAGACGTTGATCTCACCACCATGAAGTCCATCCATGCTGACGTTGAATGTTCATCATCCCCTACTTTCACCAAAAGTGTTATTTGTCCTAATGGCCACTTTATTTCACCGCTGAATCCTACTAGCGAAGTTGTGGCCGGGACCATTTGGTTTCTTATTTCCGGACGGAGTCGATTAAAGCAGTGTTCATAGAGTATTTCGAATGATGACCCTCCGTCAATACACATGCGGTGCACTTGGTGCCCTCCAACCTCTGCTTCTATTATTAGGGGGCCTTCCGCTCCCTCATCCGGTTCCAAGGTGGGAATGAATTCTCGAGGTCGGTGAGAACTTTGAGTTATCTTCCGTCTTACTGATTTTACCGTGCCTGGATCATTAAAATGGCTTTGAGGCTTTTCTCTTTTCCCGAGGTCTCACCTTTCTTTTTTGGCTGTCTTTTCCCGCTGTTTTGCTTCAACTCCCGGATTATATGCAGACAATTTCCGCTTATAAGCTTATTCCTGAATTTGTTTCCTTAGATGGTTGCATTCATCTGTATTGTGCCCCACTTCTCCTTGAAACTCGCAAAACTTAATTGCCTTTTCGCTTTCAACCGGGGTTGTCATTGGAGGTGGGGTCTTAAATTTTCCTTTTTCCAAGGCCAGAATTTCCTTCGGAGTTTTCGTGAGAAGAGTGAACCTGTCTGGTCTTTTTTCTTGCTTATGTTGGATGCGGAAGCCTCCCCCTTTTTTGAAATTCTGCCTATGACCCCCTTCCGGGTGTCTCCATGCCGGAGGGATTTTTTTCCATTCTTAGTTTGAGGCCGCCTCTTGCCCTTGAAGAAAAGATGTGGCCACCTGCATTATTTCGTGCACTGTTTTTGGAATTTTCTCATGAAATCTTTTGATAAGTTCAGGATTTATGATTCCGTGCACGAATCTAGATATCCTCATGCATTCCGGTGCTCCTTTAACATTTCCACTTTCTGACTTATACCTTTGTATGAAGTCTTCTGTGGACTCTCCGTCTCTCTGTTTTATGTTATGGAGCACTATTGGGTCTCTGATGCACTTCTTCTGTTGGAGGTAGTTTTTCAAGAACGCTTCTCTTAGATCGTTGTAATTGTCTATTGATTCTGGGGGAAGATCGTCAAACCACACTCGAGCATTTCCGATGAGTGTGGAATTAAACATGTGACACCATGTTGGCATGGCCCACCTCTTTGTTTTTGCTACTGCCTGGAAGATTTTCAAGTGATCTTCAGGATCTTCGCTTTCGTTGTATGTTTTTACATGACTTGGCATTCGCGTTTTTGGGAAGTCAAAGTGGCGGATTCGAGACGTGAACGGATCAGTCTCGGCACATACCCAAGGTTGGGAGAGTTCATCATCTTCGACACTGGACTTTTTTCTTCGTAATTTAGACTTTCAGTGCCCTCCTTCAATATCTTCGCTTTCAGAGTGATTTTCCGTATACCTTGAACTTTCCTGACGGCTATCGGAGTGCGCGGATGTGCTTCGTCCTCTGCTTTCGAGTCTTTTGAACACGGTGTTCTCTCTTCTTGCCTTGCTCTTGTATTTATGCCGTGGTGATCTTGACCTTTCACGCCTCAACCTAGTGAAGACGCTAGGATTGTGGCGCGGGCTGCGAGAGCGTCTCTTTCTTCTTGGCGATATTGTCCGAGACTCGGAATACGCTGATTCCTGCGCCCTACTGCTTTCCTTCCGGGCATCGCCAAAGTTAAGTCTCGCTTTTACTTCCTCCAGCTTTTCTTTCTTTCTCTGCTCATACTCATACTTATCTGCCATGATTGGTAGTAGTTTCTCATAGTGCTTTTCGCAGACCTCTTTGAGATCTACAGTGGATGTAGTTCTCGCGGAGCCCTGGGGGTTTGTTTGTTCTTCCCTGCCGTATTCCGCACATCAGACTTGGGATGGCTAGGGGTAGGTTGTTCGTGATTGCTCATGGTGAGTATTTTTAAAGAACGCAGTTATATAGGTCCCACGGATGGCGCCAACTTGTTAGTACAAAAGTCGTGTATGGGGGTGAAGAGATAGAATATGATGTTGATCTTGTACTAATCCAAGTAATGAGATGGTAATCTGCACAAGTGAGAGTAAACCGTTAGCCTTACCACGGGGCGGACCCCGCGATTAATCTCCGGCGTGAGAGTAAGTATACATGTTTTGTTAGAGAATGTCAGAGTGTATGTGTGTATTAATGTTTAGACAGGATGTACCTTTTTGGGGTGTGAAACGACCCTTATTTATAGGCAAGCCCAATACTAGGGTTTTCTAGTATTTCGCTTGTATCTGTTGGTGGCCGGAGTGTGTCCCTTATCGGGCAAGGGTCCACGTGTAATCGTGTCTGCGGACGCGAGTATTCTTCCGCGGTCAGTGTTTGTCCGCGGAGGTGCAACGGGTGCGGCTTTGAAGATACTCACGTGCGTCTTTGGAATATCCGGAGCGTGACCCTTGTCAGGCTTAATAGGTCCTTCTATATGTTGCATTAGGGCCTGGCCATATGCGTAAATTATGAACTAATCCTAGTAAAGCTTTGTTCTTACTATAACGTCATCAACTGCCAACGACACTATAGGAAAAAAAATAAAAATAAGCCATAGGTTGGTTGTTTTGTTGTCTACACTTAACTGTAAAAAGAAGTTTAT
The DNA here is from genome assembly GCA_026074375.1 of Tanacetum coccineum. Taxonomy (NCBI): domain Eukaryota; kingdom Viridiplantae; phylum Streptophyta; class Magnoliopsida; order Asterales; family Asteraceae; genus Tanacetum; species Tanacetum coccineum. Next base: position 15,326 of record BQNB010028494.1, read on the forward strand.
TCTATCACTGACTAGTCTCTTGGGATAGCTAATGCCAGCCTTAACGATGATCATGCTTGAAAGTCTTCTTTGTTAGTGTTTGTTAATTTTAAAGATTAATGTGTGCTCTAAGGTCTTTATATAACCGAAAATTGATATTACTTGCAACATTTCAAGCAAGACACAAGGTTATGTAATCTGTCAATGTGACACAGTGACTCATTGTATTTATTTAGTAAGTACTGAAGTACATCTTAACCGTTTGTCATGTTTAAAGATAAAAATCAAGTACAAGAAAAACTAGAACGGGCGACGAACTTTTCCCGGGCGACAACTGTCGCCCGGGAAAGGTCGCTAAACGACAAAAATCCATCCGACGTGGCACCAATTGATAAAAACCTTTTTAGTCAAAGTCTGAGAGATTTCCCGGCGACATTCCCCGGATAAAACTTGGTTTAAGTGTGACCCAAAAAATCAACAAAAATCCTGGCGGCAAATTTTCCCGCGCATTTTCTCGGGCGACATGTCGTCCGGGATAGTGTTTCCACGTTTAAATGTTGTGATTAGTGTTAATTAACGTGTGTTTCCTGAGAGACATGTCGCCTGGGAAACATTTTATTAAAATTTATACAGTTTTCAATGTTTATAAAACTGCATAATTTTTTAATGGCAGGTTTCCCGGGCGACATGTCGCTCGGGAAAATGTTTTATTAAAATTTTAGAAATAAAAAAACTCTCTCCCCCTCCAACGAAAATCCTGGCGGCAATTTTTCCCGCTCAGGTTTCCCCGGGCGACATGTCGCCCGGGATGATGTATTTTATCAAAAAAAATTAATTTTGCCTTTAAAATCATTATTATTTATAAAATATATTTTATAATTATATATTTAAAAAAGAGACTATAAAATATATAAATTCTTATTTAAAATAAAAAATACTTATGTAAAAACACTACGTTTTCTAGGTTCGTTTTGGTCCGATCTGTCGTATACTCCAACAAAAAATATAGTGTGTATTTTGTATGCCGATATGCCGTATTTTCTCGGTTCGGTCAGGATATGTACTACCCTTTTATAGTTGAACATGATATACTGTATACTTTTTCAAGATGCACAAAACAAACATTCATTTAGTTAAATATTATACATACCACTTCTAGTAACACAAACGACTTACAAACAGACACTTAAACATATTAGAACGATAATCATACGAGACTTACAAACCGACGCTTAAAGCATACGAATTACATTCCAAATGACAAACTATTCCAAATCAAGTTTTCCCATGTTATTGTAAACTTCGTGAAATAGTGCGGCTGAATTAACTGTGTGTTGTTCCGGATGCATATACATATCCACCGTTGCCTCGAGTACCGTTATCTTATCAAGCAAGTGCTTGTAGTTTGAGCACTGTGCATTTCTTGAGGTTCCCGGAGAATAGGTTTGAGGTGTTGAAGCTCCTGAAGAATAGCGTGGAGGTGTTGAAGATCCTGGAGAATAAATTGGAGTCGATGAGGATCCTAGAGAATAAATTGGTTGAAGCTCCAGGAGAACCAACCAGTAGACGGACTCGTTCCTCTTTCCATAAAAAAAATTTACATCCGAAAGTGTTTTCGCGAGGCTGTTAAAGAGTAAAGATAATAAGTTTTAACAACTAACCACATTATTTATATATTACACAAAAAAATGCATGTGATTGTTCACCTTTGATCGTGTGGACATGCATAGTATAGTTTACCATGGGTGTTAGGTTTATACGATTCTCGCAGAACTACATCTCCGGCTCCACAACGACACGCAAAAGCTTCATATGGCGCCATCTTCACCATAATAACAGTGTGATTTGTTTGTGGTTGTGATGGTAAGAATGTGTGTGATCTGTTAGTAATTGTGAGGATAATATCTGCTTTTATGAGAAAAAATAGGTTTTTGGAGGGAGTATTTGGCGGGAGTATTTGGCGGGAGTATTTGTAGGGATGTTTTTGGCGGGAGTATTTGGCGGGAGTATAAGTCTACAGGAATGATAACATATCGACTCATCCGTTGGACATCTAACGTGTAACGATAACATATCGACTCATCCGTTGGACATCTAACGTGCAACGATAACATATCGACTCATCCGTTGGACATCTAACGTGCAATCGATAACCTTAGTCCGACCATCCGTTAGAACCAGCTAAGTGTAACTTTATGCATATCCGACTCATCCGTTAAACATCTAATGTACAACGATAACATATCAACTCATCCGTTAAACATCTAATGTACAACGATAACATATCGACTCATCCGTTGACATCTAACGTGCATGATAACATATCGACTCATCCGGAACATCTAAATGAGTAACGATAAGATATCGACTCATCCGTTGAACATCTAATGTACAACGATAACATATCGACTCATCCGTTGGACATCTAACGTGTAACGATAACATATCGACTCATCCGTTGGACATCTAACGTGCAACGATAACATATCGACTCATCCGTTAAACATCTAACGTGCAACGATAACATATCGACTCATCCGTTGAACATCTAATGTGCAACGATAACATATCGACTCATCCGTTAAACATCTAACGTGCAACGATAACATATCGACTCATCCGTTGGACATCTAACGTGCAACGATAACATATCGACTCATCCGTTGAACATCTAATGTGTAACGATAGCATATCGACTCATCCGTTAAACATCTAATGTACAACGATAACATATCGACTCATCCGTTAAACATCTAATGTACAACGATAACATATCGACTCATCCGTTGAACATCTAATGTACAACGATAACATATCGACTCATCCGTTGAACATCTAATGTACAACGATAACATATCGACTCATCCATTGAACATCTAATGTACAACGATACCAGTTACAAACACAATACAAAACAGTTTGTTAATGTAAACAGGGGTTTAAGGTATGAGAAAAATAAAAGGATGAAATATTTACCAGAATGTAGTAGCTTACGATAAAAAACTGAGCAGTGTTTTTGTTTGTGCTCCAAAAACACTAACAATTGAGCCGATGAAAATTTTAGGTGTTCGATCAGTGTTGTTGAGGCGTGCGCGTGTGAGATACGCGCATACTTAAAAAAATTATAATAAATAATTATAAATAATAATTATATATTTTATAAAGATAATTATAAATAATAATTACTTATTTTATAAAAAAATAATTATATATTTTCTAAAATATATAATTTTTGTTTAAAATTATTATTTATATAAATTTTATTTATATAAAATATAAGTATATAAATATATTTTTTAAATATTAATTATTAAAAATTGTAAAAAAAACCTTAATTAAATATTTCCCACGCGACATGTCGCCCGGAAAAGTGTTTATTAAAAATTATACAATTTTTAATATGTTTATAAAACTTTATAATTTTTTGATAAACACTTTCTCGGGAGACATGTCGCCCGGGAAATATTTAATTAAAAATGTATTCTGTTAAATCACTGAATTATTAAAAAACTATATAAATGATTTTTGTTAAACCTCTTCCCGGGCGACATGTCGCCCGGGATTCTACGTACGAAAATTTTCAGTATCGCGCCAATTAGCTAAAAGACAAAATCTACACTTTTCCCGGGCGACATGTCGCCCGGGAATGTCGCCGGGGATAACACATGTATCAAAAAGTAAGATCTGGTTCATCACTGAGATATATAAAAAGTTTATAAAAACCACCACCTCCTGCGATTTTAACAGCAGCAAACCCCCCACCTCTCACCCACCACCTCCTTCAGCGCCACCACCACAGAACCCACCACCTCGACCACCACCACTCATCACATAACCCACCACCACTCATCACCGCCACTTACACGAGCATACATGCACAGTACCGCCACCACCTCCTCCTCCTCTAAACCATAATTCTTTTCTAAACCCTCTAAATGATAATTCTTCTACTTCTTTTCTAACCCTCTAATTGTTGGTGGTGTTTGATTTTCTTTATTAAACACGCCGTATGTTTTTTTTTAATTTTGTTTAAGTATAATTTGTGTTAGTTATAAATTGTGTTAATTTTCTTTTAAGTATAAGTATAAGTTGTTAATTATTAATTGTGTTTTTTTAAACAGTGGACAGTATCCGAGACGAGCCGAGAGCCGAGAACGAGCCGAGAGCCGAGAAAGAGCCGAGGGGCGAGAACGAGCCGAGTCGAAAGCCAAAGGTATGTTGTAACTTTTTTTATCCTTTTGGTATCCCCGGGGACATGTCGTCCGGGAATGTTTATAGTTATTAGTTTGTGTAAAATGCAAATCCAAACACTCCTTGACACTATAAAATGCAAATCCAAACACTCCTTGACACTTATTTGATATAAATGTATGTTTTTTATTTGATATAAAAGGATATGCGTTTGGTATTTGTTTTATTGAACCCTTTAATGTATGAGTTTTAGGAATTAGTTAATAAAATTTTCAGAAAATCCCCTCTGGATTTAATATCCTATAAGAAAACCCTCAGCAATTAATTTATAAGAAATTAAATTTCAAAAAGTCCCTTGTTTGTGACTGCTTTTTGATGTTTTGTCTCATTTGGATATGAATGCGTATAATTGGTTTTAACTAATTGAAATGATTACGACAGTGTTTTCTCTCTTTCCTCTTACGAATATGTCTTTGAACACATATTTGGGGAGTTGAGGGGAAATGCTGCCGAAATTTTCTCAAATAGTAAATCGGTTATACGCATTCATATATGAGACGAATCATTCAAAGAGTGGGTTAGGATTGCCTTTCATAGTTGCAACCCTAGTGAAGCAAACAACTCCTATTCCTCGTTTGAATGTGTTTAATTAGATTGCTATAATAACTACATTGTCTCGATTAAAACGCAGTTATGGTAATTATAAGAGTTGGACATTTAGGGAAACTGAACAAGCATATATACCGGTCTTAAGAAATTCGTCGATGATTGCAAGTCGTTAGTGGATAGTGCCGGGAATATAAGATGTCCATGCAAGTCTTGTCGTCTAGTATTGCGGGTATCCATCAAACACCTTTCAGACCACATTTCGAAGTATGGGTTTAACCCAAGTTATAAAACATGGATTCACCACGGTGAACCGGATCTTCCTCCGCCACCGCCAATAATAGATAACACAAGACAACCTCAAATGAGTGACATGACAGCGTGCCTTAATGATCTTAGCTATATTCCTTTGAATAATGAACAAAATGAGCCAACTCAAGGAGATATTGGGTGGAACAATAACGACCCTCCTCAAGCTAAACGTAACAAGTTCGAAGAGTTATATGCCAGTGCCAACAAGAAGTTGTACCCCGGTTGTGACTATGTGACTCAATTAGACTTTATGGCAAAGTTTACCTATTTTAAGGTTAAAGGTAAATTGACTGATTCTATATTCAATGAAATGCTAGAGTTTTTCCAAAATGTATTTCCTACGGCTAAAGGATACAAGCTCCCACCGTCATACTATGCAATAACGAAGACATTTAAAATGATCAGGTTAGGGTACGAGTCGATACATGCTTGTGTAAACGATTGCTTCTTGTTTCAGGGTGACGCTAACAAAGATGTGCATTTATATCCGATGTGTAACATGAGTAGATGGAAAGACAGTAACACACCGGGGAAGAAAGTTCCTAAGAAGGTGTTGCGTTACTTTCTGATCATTCCTAGACTACAACGTTTGTACAAGTCTAGTCACACTGCAAAGGAAATGACTTGGCATGCTACTGGAAAGTGTACGGAGCCCGGTAAGATGCAACACCCAGTTGATGGTAGAGCATGGAAGGACTTTGACACCAAGTATCCGGATTTTGCTGCAAAACCAAGAAATGTTCGATTAGGGTTGGCTGCTGATGGTTTCAATCCGTTTGGCAACCTTAGTCAGTCTTACAACATGTAGCCAGTGATACTGACAACATACAATTTGCCTCCGTGGTTATGTATGAAAGAGAGTTATTTCATGCTGACGTTGTTAATTCCTAGCCCTAAATCCCCGGGTAATGACATTGATCTTTACTTGAGGCCGTTGATTGATGACCTAAAGGATTTATGGGCAAAGCCAGGTGTCGAGACTATAGACGTTGATACATGCCTTAAGTTCAATATGAGAGCGATGGTTTTTATGTCCATCAAAGACTTTTCCTCACGAAGTAGTTTTAGCTTGGGTGAGAGTGGGCAAGGTTACAAGGCATGCCCTACATGTAATGAAGACACTCCATCTGTGCGTGTGTTAGGTAAAACAGCTTATGTTGGCCACAGAAGATTCTTAAAGAAGCCCCATAAATGGAGGAGTTGCTGAATTCAATGTGTAGTAACCGAGAACGAAGATCCTCCTAGAAAATTTGACCGGGATCAAATCCAGGCTCAACTTGCTAGATTGCCCACGCGTGTGAAGGGTAAACATCCGAGTTATGGGGGTGTGAAGATAAAACGCAATGTTCTTGTCGAGCTGAACTGGACTAAACGATCTATTTTTTACGAGCTTGAGTATTGGTCTTTTCTTACACTAAAACACAATTTAGACATCATGCATATCGAAAAAAATGTGTTGGAGGCCATCTTGAACACTTTGTTAATGAATGACAAATCTAAAGACACCGCTAAGGCAAGACAAGACTTGAAAAAGTTAGGCATTCGAAGTGGCTTGTGGCTTGGCCAAACCAAAAACGGGAAGTGCTCGAAGCCTCAGGCTGCGTATTCTTTCTCACCAGAGAACAGAAAAAAGTTTTGTCAGTTCATCAAAGGAGTTAAACTACCAGATGGGTTCGGATCCAACTTCAAGCACAAAGTGACCGATAATGATACCAATATAACGGGCCTGAAGTCTCATGACTGTCATATAATGATGCAACGTTTACTTCCTTACGGACTTCAGCAATACTTGCCCGATGAGGTTGCAAAACCAATAATCGAGCTATGTTCATTCTTTAAGCAAATCTGCTCTGCAACTTTGATGGAGGATGACATGTTGAAAGCTCAGAGCAAGGTGGTCGATATTCTGTGCAATCTCGAGCTCATATATCCTCCTGCTTTCTTTGACATTATGATTCACTTGGTTATCTATTTACCTCTAGAGGCTCTTGAAGGTGGGCCTATTCGCCCCCGGTGGATGTTTCCATTTGAAAGATACATGAAGAAGCTAAAAGGTTATGTACGAAATAAAGCTAAGCCAGAAGGTTCGATTGCGGAGGGTTATGTTGTAGAAGAAGCATTGACTTTCAGTTCTCATTATTTTTGGGATGTTACCACGAAATTTAATCATCCCGACCATAATGTGGATCCACCTCCCCCCAACCATCTCACCCAACGTGTCAGTTTTAGGCACGTTACGGTCAGGTATGCAATACGATTGGTTTGACGGTCGTTTCCTCCTTTGAGGTGCCAAAGAGTTCCAATAAAGCGATGTTGGTATGTAACTCTAATAACTGTCCTGAGTTCGACACGTACGGGGGGGACAGTTCCAGGGTTACGCGTTTTTTAATTTTGTAATTTTTTTTTTTTTTCTTTTTATTATCATTTCGACGACTTATTCTATTACCAATGAACGTTTTTCAGTTTTCTTATTTCCAGGAAAAAAATGCTAGAAAGAAGTCACCAGCTGGTTTAGGTCATCGCTTGGTGTATAAAAAAAAAAAAAGTAAACTTATGACATATTTTGTGTACTTAAGTGTAAAAATAACAATATCATATTTTTTGTTCTCTTATCATAATCTATCTTCTTCATTGATCTGTGAACGTCACGCAAACAATCTCCAAGGACCCAGAGATGTTTAGCACATCCAGCGTAGGTGTTTCGCTTGGTGTAACAAACTCCCCTACATACTGGGTCGCAGTTGAATAAGGATCCGGGGCATGTTACTTCAAGATCAACAGCACAAGATATATATCCCTGAACAACACAAAAGTCATTTAAACTGATACATTGGGGATTAAATAAAGTCATATTACAAAAGCTTATTGCTTTACTTGTTTTTGTTTATTTTTACTAAAGTATAACATTGATATACCAAAACATGTTGCACACATTTCTTTAAACAGTGCAATCGCAAAACACATCCTATGCATACTTGGCCACCTCATGCCTATTGACCTCATGAAAACATGCTTAAACGTCAACAAAATTTTGGTGATTTCATTGGTTTAGGTATTTAAATTTATGCAGGACCGCAAGACTTTTCCCCGTGATGTTTACAAATATATTGTCAACATTCACAAAACCAGATTACTGTTGCACTAAGATCATGGACACCGAAGATCTCACCATATATTTGCGTTTATTTTTGAAGTTATTTTGCCCGTACAGATGTTGTAATCCAGACCAACATCCTGCAAGTCCGAAATGGTAAACGTTCGGTACACAGTGTTTGCTAATCAACCCATATGGGAGGTTGAATCACAATAGATCTATTTATCTCATTCTCGTCTCAAATAATATAATACACAACTACATATTTGCAATTGACAGTCATGATTTATGTGATCCAGGAGCGGTTTTCGCTAACTTAGGCAAACACATAATCAATATACTTTAAACACTTGCGTCCAATTTATAAAACAAAGCATGTTCTCACCCCCAAATAATCGTTTGTGTAAATCAGTTAAACTTGTAAAAAGTGGGGGCTATGTACTCACCTTGAGTACAGGTAGTCACAACTAATCAAAGATATTAAAACGTCACGCATGACCGATAATTGCAACCTATTTAAATTAAGGTCGTATAAGTACTGAGTACTTTAATTAATAACATTATATAATCCTATAGTTGTTACATCGTACTATCGTTCGGGCTATCATAATTAAAGAGGTCATGACATGACGTACGAGGAGTTAGGACACTTTAAATCGTAAATCCAACAACTCAATCGATTAACGCAATACGAAGATGGCACTCATTATGAAACAACTACATCTAGTAATATAGAACTTTGATAAACAACCTTAATATTCTATATAGCTCATAATCATAGACTATCGTTTTAGTAAAATAATATTTATAAAGTGAAAACGTTTATAAATATACTTTTCGTAAAAATGACCTAATTTGGTCGTTTTTTTTTTGTTAAGCCAGTTGCTTCGCGTTTCTTTTAGTCACGTCTTCGTTGTAGTTAGTAAGACGTAGTGATCAAATTATTACATTTTTAAAGTTTTTAACTTTATGCGATGAATGTTAAAATTCCTGTTCATGACAGATAATAGTCGTTTGAGGCTTTAATTAGCGTAAACTTGTCAATGTATATAACTTATTCGTTTTAATCCGATTTTAGTGATTCCGTCAGAGTTCCGTTTTTGTTATTAAAAGGATGGAGATTAGTATTATATTTTATAAAGTTGGGTCCGCTGATGAATAGTACTTTTACTGTTCATAGTTTATAAAATTACTTTTATAAACTTTAATTATCGAAAATGTCGTAGTTTATTCGTTATAGTTCCGTTTTTAACGATTCTTTCGAGTACGATCTCGTAATTAAAAGTTATATCATATTTTAGATGTTTTAAAAATAAAAGTTGCTGTAATGAATAGTAACTTTTATAAAAATAGTTTTATAAAAGTATTTATAGTCGTAAACTCGTTTTTAACGTATCTTTTTCGTTATAGATCGGTTTTTCGAGTTTCTTATCATTATGGAATCGTCACGAGGCGTATTATTTTTATAAAATATCATTACCTACTGTCTAAGTTCGAATTTTAAACAGCCCATATGTATTTAAGTGTATAACTTTATAAAAACTTGTTTTATGTATCATTTTCTTTAGTAGTTTATTATAAAAACTCTTAAAAACACATTTTACATATGTGGTACTTATAATAAGGTCCAATATCATCCCTAGTCCTCATAATTTCATTGTAACAAGTTTTAACAATTTCTTTCCATTATTTTCATATGTGAAGATTAAGAAACCTTATAAAACCCTAATTTAACCTAAACATGTTTATACTTAATCCATAGGTTAACATTCTTTTATTTTCACTTTTCCAATGATATATAGACCAATTATGACTCTTAAGAATAAGTGAATATAATCATAAACATAAATAATAACTCATTTTTCATATTAGAAATGTCTATGGTGATTATGGCCTATATTGAACCTCAAGTAACACATAAAACATAAGAATACATAAAGTATAAAGGAATTAAGAAAGAAAACCTTTTTGTGATGATGTAAGAGATGAGACAATAAGCGTTCTAAACCCGTTGTGTTTAGGATTCGCAAAACCAAGCTTTTCAAGAGGGCTTTATTAACCCTTAGATTAGGTTTCAAAACCATTCTTTACTTTTTCTTCTTAATCCTGCAATTGTTGCAACCAATAGATGCTGAAATACACCTTAGACATTACCTTAGGATTATGTGTATAGGGTTGTATAATCTTACAAAATCAAAGTATGGATTGTGTTTTAAAGGGGTTTTGTGCCGTGAGTTTTAGAGTGTAAAAGAGAGGAAGAAAATGAATTTTGCATGTAAAGAGGAAAGGTAAAGTTTACTTACTTGCATAAATGTTAGAATAGTAAAATATCTCCTTAGAACTTAACCATGGTGACGCGTTCTAACCCTAGCTCATGGTTAATAAATCAAGTTGATAAAGGTGTTGTAAGGAGTACTTTTTATTAAATATCTCAAGAGTATTATGTATGAAGGATGAATAACTTGTGTTCTATCCTCAAAATTTTCGGCATTAAAAAATTTTATATGTTGATGTTATTTTAGTTATTTTGAGTTTTGGGGTATAATTGTGGTGTTTTCCTGTTGGCGTAGTTAGGTTTGTTGGAACATTCCAGGGTATGCGCTAAACGCTTTTTATTACGAAACCGTAGCATTTTACGTAGCCGATAAAATAGAAGAACAAAGTAATTAATCTTATTCTCATAATAATCTTTATCACTAACACTTGCGTTGATGTTAAAACATTTGATCGTTTAATGCTCGTTTATCATTGCAATGATCATTTTAGTTTACGCGAGTTTTAATTCTCTAACGTTTACGGTTTAAGAGCAAACGCGTTTTAAAACCCTAAAAACCAAATTATAAATACATAAATGTTCATACAATGACCTAGAAAATTCGAGGTCGTTATCGTCTCCCCCCGTTAAATGAGACGCTTGTTCTAAAGCTTAAGACGATGCAGCAACTTGGACGATTGGCCCGGCCTTTGAGAACAGGATTTTATGGGTTATTTCTTTCGGAAATTGTCTTCGTCATTCCCATGTAAACTTCTGGACCTCTGCTTGGAGTTCCATCGAACCTTGAGTATTGGGATACGGATTCGCTTCAACCCATTTAACCTCACGATCTGTGTTATCTATATGGATTTCCTCGACAGATGAAGCTTGTCATCAAATGAAGTTCCATCCAATCGCAACGGCTAAGGGTTCATGTCGGTTATGACTACTGCTTTAAGTTGGACAGCGGTGAAATATACTTAGGAAACTCTGGCTCAGCTCTCAGGAAGCTCGAGCTAGTATGCCACCGTCTCCAACCCCTTTTTATTACCTTGAAAGTCCAACAAACCTTGGGATTTTTTATGTTTTTCCCCCGCTCTTGCCATTTCGTACTACCCCTTTCCATGGCGAAAACCTTGGAGCATGACTTTTATCTCCAACCTCAAACTCCATCGGCTTACGCTTCAAATTACGCCTCGTTTAGCTCTTGTTGCCTATCACGAGCCGGCTTTGCATCCTTTGTTTTTTAACTTGATTGTTTTTCTCAGTCGTTTTTTCTTTTTTCCTTGAACTCTCTTGGATCGGAGAGTGGAACTTCTCCAACTCAGACCAGCAACTCGAGGCGAGACGAATTTTATACCTAAAGTGCCTCAAGGGTGCAGCCTTAATGCTAGCATGATTATGTTATTGTATTGAAAACTTGACCAGAATGGCATATGTTTGACCCAACCATTTCCAAAGTCGATCACACGAGCTCTAAGCATATCTTCGAGCAGTTTGAATGGTTCTCTCCGCTTTGTCCATCAGTTTGGGCATTGATATGCCGTTACTCATATCTAAACTTGTACCAAAGCTTTTCTGAAGTGAACCTCTCAGAATTTGAGATGCCGAAACTAGGGTCTACGATCACAAATTAATCGTGACCGGTATTCCATGCCTTGTTACTACTTCTTTCAGGTACATTTCTCGCTAGTTTCTCCAGTGGGTCAGTTTCTTTCATGGGTATAGTAGATTGATGATATTTTTGTAAGACGGTCAAACGGCGTTACCCAATGGTGTTCCATAACCTTGTGATGACTAGGAAGCTTTGTGACCATAATCTTTCGTGTATTGTCCCACTTCCATTGTGGTTATCTGGGTTTGTTCAACAAACCCGATTGTATCATGATGTTCGGCTGAACTTAGCACAGGTCAAGCACTTGTGCTAACATAGGTGGCGATATCCGTTTTTTCATATTGGGCACCCACAATATAGCTTCTTTACATCTTGATACATTTTCTTTCAGAAAACTGGAGATGGTTTGTATACTTATAATTTGTGGTCTTGTGCAAGATCACAGTCCAAATCGCAATAACAATGGTAACCAACTACCCTGCCATAAGGGTATAGGGTTCATCCGTACGTTGGTTCAACTTTTACGTTCTAATTTGCCTACTGGATATTTTAGCATTTTCAATAAGCCTTACACTGCCAACATCCTTATTCTTGATGTTCTCTGGTTTCCTGTGCTTTAGTATGGAGCATGATTTCAAGATTTGCTTAGATGATCCAAGCCAATAGTTATGACTAAAGCTTGAACTTTATTAACAGAGGTTCTCGACCATTTCTTTCCTGCTTAAGCATCAGCAACGACATTTGCCTTCCCTGGGTGATAAAACGGGGGGGTTTAAATTATCGCAATCGTAATCACCTAAGCCAATTCTAACCATTCGGCGTTGTCTCATGTTCAATTCTTTTGATTAAGTATATGCTGTAAACCTTATGATAGGGAACTACGTACACTTGGTACCATTCAGATAGTGCCTCCAAATCTTCGTGCGAACACTATGCCTCCAAGTTTCCAGATCATGAGTTTATAGTTTTTCTCATGGATGTCTTTAACTCGGTGTGATTGCATGTAGAAATAACCTTTTCACCTTTTGTGTTCAACACGATTCGCACAAACACTTCTTAGAAGCATCAGCTTTGGATTACGATTATAAAATCTTCACTTCCTTTCGGTAAAGCCAGAATTGGTGCACTACACAACTTCTGCTCTCATAACTGGAACGCTGCGTCCTGTTTGTACCTCCATCAAACTTCGACCTTCTTTGAGTGCAGCTTTTGGTCTATTGGTTTGACGATCTTTGAAAACCCTTCAATGAATCGCTCGATAATTCCCAGCATAGACCTAAAAACTGTAGATATCTCGTTGGGTTTGTCTTAGGAGATGCCCAATCTTTAACGGATTCGATCTTGGCTGGATCCACATGAATGCCTTTATTATCAATCACGTGACTGAGGAACTGTACTTTGGGAATCCAAAATTCACACTTGGAAAATTTTGCATACAACTCCTCTTTCTTCAACAACTCCCCAATATATATTTCAGATGGTCGTCGTGTCTTGACTTGCTATTGGAATAGATCAAAATATCGTCAATAAGACAATTATGAATTTGTCCAAGATATGGTTTGCATCACGTAGGTTCATGAGGTCCATATAAACACAGCAGCGTGAGTTTGTCATACCAAAACGGCATGACTGGAATTCATAATGTTCCATATCGAGTTTAGTTATGTAGGCTAAGTCTTTGAGATGTCTTAACTCTCGATAACGCCTAAATCTTGGTGTAAAACCTTGACCTTAGTCGATCTTTTGTGTAGACATCGACCCATTGTGAAGTTGATCGATAAGTTATCAATTCCTCGGCTTGCGGGGATAACGGTTTCTTCACATGTTAGTTTGTTTAGTCCAATAAATCTACTATGCACATTCGTAACGATCAATCTTTCTTCTTGACACGAATAGAACTGGAGCTCCCCATGGTGACGAACTAGGTCTTATAAAGCCTTTGTCGGAAAGCTCTTGTAGTTGATCCGCCAATTCTTTCATTTCTGATGGGGCCAATCGATAAGGTGCCCGTGCTACAGGTGCAGCACCAGGTACTAGATCGATGTGAAATTCCACTTGTCTGGTATGTGGAAGACCTGGCAAGTCCTCGGGAAATACTTCGGGAAAATTTTTGACGATCGGTACATCTTGCAGTTGCTTCTTCTTTGACTTGTCTCCAGTCTCCTTGATGGTAATATGTGCCAAAAAGACGTGACATCCTTGTAGCAGATACTTCTGGGCCTTGGTGCACGAGATGATGTTTAATCGAGTCCCGCGTTTATTTCTACTTCCGTCTCCATGAAAAATTAAGATTTCGCTCCCAAAGGGAATACGAACGATCTTCTTAGCACAGTCAATAACGGCTTGGTATTTCGTCAACCAGTCCATGCCAATTATGACGTCATAAGTACCCATTTCTACAGGCATTAGGTCGACGTGAAACGGATGGTTCAGAAAATTTAACGTGCAACCCAGTAATACCGTATTTACCCAAATTATTCTACCATCAGCTAATTCAACGTTATAACCATGATCTAATGTAGTGGGGGCTATATTAATCAAAGTACTAAATTGAGTAGACACGAAACTTCTATCTGCACCAGTATCAAATAAAATGGAAGCACAACGGTTGTTTAGGAGAAACGTACCCGTCACAACGTTGTTGTCTGGGTTTTGCCCTGCAACTCCCACTGCATAAGCCCTGGCTACAGCGTTGCCATTTCCCTGGTTCTTGTTCTTCCACTGGGGGCAGTCCTTCTTGAAGTGGCCTGGAGCCCCACACTCAAAGCAAACGATGGCATTGGTATTTGCCCCTTGGGCTCTCGGGTTGTTGTTGTTGCGGTTGTTGTTGTTATTGTTGTTGCGGTTGTTGTTGTTATTGTTATTGCGGTTGTTGTTGTTGTTATTTGCAGTTGCAGGCCGGCTCCTACAGTCCTTGGCCAGGTGGCCAAGCTTCTTGCAGTTATTGCATGTTGGTATACAAGGACCGTAATGGTTGAAGTTACACTTGGGACATAGAGGTTTAGTCCCTTCATACGGTTTCTTGTCACCGTTCCCGGCAGCATAAGCCCTGCCTGTGTTCTGCCTTTTGTTTGGTTGTTGGTTTTGGTTATTTCGAGGAGTGTCTTCAAACTTCCTCTTGTTTTCTGCCTGTCTCTCAGCAAAAGTGTTAATTCTCCTATCCATCAATTCAGTCGCCATCTCAATAGCCTCCTGCATGGTTTTTGGCTTCGATGCCACAACACTTGAGTAAATCAGGTCTGGCATCCCATTAACATACCTTTCAATTTTGTCAGTCTCTTCAGGAAACATCCTGTCACACAGCAATGCTAGTTCCTGGAAACGTTGGTTGTAAGCTACCACATCGGTGCCTTTTACTTTTAGGTTCCACATTTCTGCCTCAATCTTCTTGATTTCATTCCTCGGACAATATTTAGTTGTCATCTTCTTCTTCAAGTCAATCCACGTCATTGCATACGCAACATCATTAGTCACTGTCCTAGCATGTGAGTTCCACCATGTTAGAGCAATTCCCATAAGAGTACAAGTGGCAAACTTCACTTGATTATCCACGGTGCAGTTACTTATGCGAAACACGGTTTCCATCCTCTCAAACCACTAGGTCAAGTCGACCACTCCTTCTGTGCCCCTGAAGAATAAGGGTTGACATTTCATGAAGTCTTGATAGGTGCACTCCCGAACAGCGCGTTCATTCCTTCTCACACCTGTTCCCGAGGTACGCTATCAACCTATTTTGGGTCGTAGCACGTGCTGCCAATACAGCAGTGACACCCTGGTCGATCATGGCCTGAAGTTGGGCACTGGTGACCGTAGTGGTGGTAGTAGGGTCTGAGCTGGTGTTGGTGTTGCATCTGGGTTTAACCTCGTGGGCCTTCCTCTTGGTGCCATTTTTCTTTAAATCACATAGAAAACTAATACCCGTTAGATTTAAAAAAATCTTAACAATAACCCGATGTATACATAATAATAAAACGAGATCAGACAATGGTGAAATACACAACAGTATTGAAATTAACAAATCGAAAATTCATTCACAATAAAAATTCGATTTCATATAAAACATAATCCATCCTTTCCATATATAAACTTGGGAAATACTACCTGATTGTTTAAATACAAACGATCCACGGCTCTTAGTTACAAGACAAAAATAACCTAAAGCCATACTAGCCGAGATATAATCGTAATACTAGTAGGCTGTACTAGTAGCTCGATACTGAACAAAAGATCTTAACAGAGTAGTAGACAAAACAAAGATCTATACAGTCTGCTAGTCTGGGAATAACCCATTCCTTCTTTTCAGACTGTACAGTAGTACATTCATAACCCAGTTAAGAACTGCTATGGCCTCCTCTGGTTGGCTCTGGCTTGCGGATACTTAGAAAGGTCCTGCTGTTTTGAAGCTCGACATCTGAGTCTTGAGGCTCTTCAACTATCTTTAGTGCTCATAACTGTCTCTGTCTCGATGGTCTGCTTTTAGCAGATCTGAAATCACCGTCTGTCTCCTACGGTCTGCTGCCTGTAACTCAGTGATCTCGGACTGCTGAGCCATGACTGTAGTCCGAAGTGATATGCCCTCAGAACGTACCTGATCGCAAGCATCCATCGACTGTGCCCAAGCGGCACGAGATACTCTAGCCTCTACAAAAATAATCTTCTCTCAACCACTTAGATCATAGTTTAGTTTAGTTCGAGCCTTCACACGTTATTCCCCTAGAGAACGATAACAACCCCCGAGTCCTTGCTATACTACTTTCAACGATTAGGTACTCTGCCGTAGTAGTAGCCAACTCAGTAACTCTCTGATTGACCCCCTTTAGGGTGGTCGGTGCAATCTCCTGGATGGCTCCTACAAGGTCATCCCATGTATCCGTAATACCATAGCCTAACTCTCTAGACGTCTGGCGTCCTGGAGCGGCATTTAACATATCAGCAAATCTATAAAGGTCTGCCCTAGCCGTGGCAGGTCCAACCTGCCTAGCAGTACCAGCTGCCGAACTCTCCCCGACCTCGTATCCAGGACCAGGAGTAGTACGACACGGCCTCTTACGAAGCGGTAAACAAATCTCAGGCATCTCAGTCTCATGAATAGGAGATGGTAGTGCATCTCTCTGTCTAATCCCAGCAGCTCGGGATCCCAGAGATCCCTCAACATATGTAGGGCTATTGGGTGGTGGTGATGGTATAGGTAATGGTGGAGAGGGTATCTGAGGAAGTGGTGATGAGTATGGAGAGAGAGGTGATGGTGGTGGAGTAGGTAAGGGTAACAATCTCTCAGCAACTTCCTCGGAGAGGAACGGTGCTGGCGCCAAGGTTCGGATGGACATCCTAGCCGTGACGCGATAAGCAAGGTATGGGTCCTGGTCAGCTGAATAAGCAACAGCTGCAGGGTCGGCAGGAGCTAAGTGCTCCTCCTCCTCTGCATCATCATCATCATCATCAGATGACTCCTCATCATCCCTGTCGTCTCCTCTGTCAGCAGGATAGTCGGCTGGATCCTCCTCAGGATCCTTCTCATCATCCTCCTTAGGGTCGAACTCCGGTATATACCCTGGTGACTGATGAGTAGGTGAGTCAGCAGCAGGCATTGGCTGCTCCTCAGCCGGGAATACCTCATCGTCCACTGGTAAGAACTCCGGGTAAACAGGCTAAATAAAAAAAAAAAAAAATAAACAATTAAAATAAAAAAAAAAAAAACAAACTTTACCATAAATACCTCATCGGTCCATGGTAAGTATCTCCGGTAAACGGGGCTCGGAAATAAAAGGTATGTAAATAGGTGAAGGTGGTGCCTGCTCTGGTTCCTCAGGGCCAGGCACGTAATCAGGAGACGGTGGATCCTTGAAATTTAGTTCCCTGCTACTGGTGATCCTATGTCAAATAGGTACTCATATGGGCTGGTATCTCTCTGTATACGGAATGTTTAGAATTTCCGAATCCGAACATGCTCGAAACTGAAAAATCAAAAGTGACTTATATAAGTATATTAATATAAGACTATTATCCTTATATACGTAATATATTATAAACACGTATATCAATTATGCATGTATATAGCCTAACCGGACTAATGCATTACAACAATTTGTATATGATACCCGTAAAAACCCTTTTGTATGTATGCAAGGTTTGTTTGAAAACGGGTTATAGTTCTAGCAAAAAACATTTTGACCTGGTTCTCTATAACCTTGGCTCTGATACCAATCTGTAACACCCCCAAATTGGGTCGCAGTGGAATAAGGATCCGGGGCGTGTTACTTCAAGATCAACAGCACAAGATATATTAAAGAACGACACAAAAATGTCAGTTTTAAACTATACATTGGATTTTAAATTATAAGACATAATACAAAAGCATAAAGCTTCTACTTGTTCCTTGTTTAATTTACAAATGACAACAATAACATTTCCCAAAATATGATTGAACATAATTCTTTAAGTTTGCATCAAAATGTAAATCCAATGCATCCTTGGCACCTCGTCCTATTGACATCCTGAAAACATTGCTTAAAACTGTCACAAAAATGTTGGTGAATTCATTAGGTCTTATGTATTTAAATTATGCAGTAGGACCGCAAGACTTTCCCGTGGATGTGACAACAATTAAACAATCACAAAAACCAGATTACTTTGCATATGCTCATGTCACTGAAGCTCAACCTATATTAGCTATTTTGGAGTTATTTTGCCCATACAAAATGTAGTAACCCGCAACATCCATGTCCGACCAAGGTCAACGTTCGTTCCCGGTATAGCTAATCACCCAAACGGGGAGGTTTAATCCTAATAGAAATCTAATTTATAACATTCGCGTCATTAATGCAATTAACATTAATCTAGGCAATTGACAGTTCATGATAATGGGCTCAGGAGGGTTATCGCTACTTAGGCAAACACATAATCAATATATTTAAATCACTTGCGTCCAATTTATAAAACAAAGCATGTTCTCACCCCAATTAATAGTAAATCAGTAAAACTGTAAAAGTGGGGCTATGACTATATTCACATTTGAGTTACTGGAAAGTCCAAATAACACAGATTAAAACGTCTGCAAAAAGTTCTAGATGCAAACATATTTAAATTTTTAGGTCGAATCTAGTATTCAAGTTTTTGGTCGAATAACATCTGTATATAATCCTATATAGTTATCATCGTACTATCGTTCAGGGCTATCATATTTAAGAGTTCGACTGACATGACGCTACGAGGAGTTAGGACACTTTAATCGTTTCAAATTCCAACAACTCGTCAATACGCCATCTGAAAATAAGCTCTTATTATGAAAATTTCCTATTAATATAGTACTTTGGATAACTAATAACATATATTTATATATAGTTTATAATTATATATATAAAATTTATTATTATAATATATATATATATATAATATATCTATATATTATATATATATAATTATAATTATATATCAACATCTATTTGTTTAAGTGAATTCGTCATTAAAAGTAAAACGTTTATTAATTACGCTGTTAGTAAAAATAAACATAACTTTGTCGTTTTTAAAGCCCGTTTCTCGCGTTTCGTAGATCTATGATTTGTTTTAAGACGTAGTGATCTTATTACCACATTTTTAGAGTTTTTGTGATTCTGGATGAATAGTGTATTTTACGTTCACAAACAACTATAATAATTATTTTATACCTTTAAATTTACCGTAAAACCGTTTTCGTCGTATATTAATTAGTTATAGCTACGTTTTCTAGCGATGTTCTTTCGAGCACGTTTCTCGTAATGAAAGTTTTTTAATATTATGGATGTTTATAAATTATAAGTTTCTGTGGTGAATAGTACTTTTTATAAAACAATGTTTTATAAAGTATTATACTATATGTTATAAACTTGTAAATGGCGTATCCTCTTCTTCATTTATTAATCGGTTTTTTCGAAGTTTTTATGATCCTTCGAATCCTTGTGACATGTAGTATTTATAAAATCATAATAAACATTATATGAAATTTTCGAATTAAAAACAGCCCTAAGTTATTATTTTCCAAAATGTGTTTAAATTGCTTTTAGACTTTTTAGCTTTACCATTTTGTTTTTTTTTTTTTTATCAACCATTAGAACCCTTATTATCTTTGTCTTACATGTATTAGTCCATTAGTCATGTTTTGTTCGTGTGCTTAAGGTCCAATGATAACATAGATTTACATGTTATTTTACCATTTTTACTTGTAATTTTTAAGTTGACTTTTAGAAACCTAATTTTGCATCTTAATATGTTTATCTTAAGCATCTGTTATAAAGAACACTTATTTTCCCTTTTAACATCTTTCTAGTATCATTTGGCATGTAAATAACGGTCACAAAAACATTAATCAAATGTAGAAATTCATTTAACAATTTCAAAAGTACCATAGATGGTGATTTGACTTAGTATAAACATATGAACACATAAAATCTTTGTTTATGAAATGATTAAGCTTTATATATAAACCTTGTGTGGATGAGTAGAGAACAAGTAAAACACAATCTCCAACTTTGTGATTTTTAAAACTCTTGGCTTGAAAAATTAGAATGATAACCTAATTTTCCCAAGTTAACCTTTCGTTCTTTTCTGATTCCTCCTTGCAAATGGTTAACCACTCTTGAAAACTCTTCTTAGAATACCTTGATATGATGTGTGTACGCTTGTATAATGATTGAAAATCATAAGATATGGATTTTGTTGCTTGGTTTTTGATTAAGCCGTGGGTTATAAGACGAGACAAAGAGAGGTTTTTTTGTCGATTTTTGTTAAGTGTTTATGAAAAGGAAGAGTGGATGCTTGCATTATTTATAGTGTAAATATCTAACTAACTAACCAGGTCATTTCTAATCTTGCACATGGTTATTTAGCCAAGTGTTCATGGTGTTTGTTGTGGAGTTGTGGTTTTGTATGAGTTGGTGGTTCCCTATGATCTTTGTTAATATCTAGATATTGATGGGCTCTTACTTAGTCACATCTTGGGGACTCCTTGGTTCTATCCTTCAAAATTTCGGCCCACATTTACATATATGTGATGTATATATTGATTATTTTGTGTATTGGTATAATCGTGGGTTTTTAATTCGTTTAAGCATAGTTAGGTTTTGGTGCTTCGGGATGTCCGGAAACGCGTTTATCGCGAACGTATGCCATTTTACGTAGCCAATAAAAATATGATGAACATAGTATTAATTTGCTTTTCATATTAATCATATAACATTGCTTGATGTAACATTTAATTGTTTAATGCCCGTTTTCATTGATTGATCAATTTTTAGCTTACGTGATTTAGTAACGATTTTTCCATTAAAAACAAACGCGTACAATACTAAAAATAAATGGTGACTTTATTAACGTCGTACATTGTCCTAAAACACGAGGTGTTATAGTATCGACCTTTTTCCAGACCTTATAAATAGAAAACTTAAAAACGAGTTTTAAGTGTGCTAAATCATATTCTCGATACCTAAACCATAAAAGTGAATTTCCAGAGTGAGAAAAGAGCAGTAGATGGTAGATGCAACACAATTTATTCCATAGGATACAACGTGTAATTTCTTGTACTCTTGTAATCGTTTAGTTTTTGGTATCATTCGTTAACTCGGTTAGTTTACCTTGGCTAGATTTATTACTTTTGTATTAATTATGACGTTTGAAGGCTAATACCTTTGGGTATTAGCCATTATTATGAAGAACTTAATGTTTGGTTTATTTATCTCGATTGCTTAATTTATCGTTGATTTCTTATTTATGTTTATCAATATACTTGTTTACGTGCTTTTTTATAGCGAATCTATCATTCAACTGGATTAATGATACCGACCAAATAATTAGATGCGGGATGATAGCTCTCCCATATAGTGGATTTTTTACATCTGACCAATAGGATTAAAATAAAGACTATCTTTGCCCTTAGATTGTGAGCTTAGTTGGACCAACAGGTGACCTTGGGATCAACGAGTACGTTCTTAATTAATTGGTAAAGACTTGGTTAGTGGACTACTAGTGTATGAATTTCCATTAAGCAGTAAGTGGGTAAAGTCTCTGTGAGCTAGGGTTTAACAAGATCACCATTACTTAATCCCTAAGATAGATTATATAAGCATATAAGATCCATTTTTGCTGGATATATGCGTTTAATTGTGACAGGATTCATTATGGTGTCTAGGTCTTAGGAAGTGTATCCCTAATTCTGTCTTGAGAATGATATGCGCTCTGATGACATAAAATAACGTTATTTTATAGCATCATTTATCCCATCATATTCAACCATTTGGTATGGTTTTGCAAAGAATTGTTACTTTATCATTTTTATTAAATATAATGCTGTAAAGGTATAATTATTGGTGTCATGTATCAGTGAATATATTTGCAAATATAATTAAAAGTTATAAATGGCGAGCCACCCGCACGCATTCTGCGGAGCGTTTTAAGAAGGTTTTTTTGGTAGTGTGCTTGAAGTTTACTATTCTGACAAACAATTACCCCATTTCCAGTTCTAGGAGGAAAAGTTTGAAGAAAAGTTAAGAAGTGATAGAGATACGGCGTTTGTTTTATCCGTTATCGGGTTTTATGTTTTGCCTTTGCTCAATACTCACTCCAAAAAAAGAACACAAAGGTATGAAATGCCCAATACCCTTTTAGGGGTATATATCCAGTAAGATAGTATAAAGAAGAAGTCCAATAGAAAAAGAGAAGTAAGGAAGAACAAAAAAGGAAGAAGAAGGTCAATAAAAGAAAAGAAAGAAGAAGAGGAAGAAAGAAGGGTCAATATAAGATGAACAAAAAGATAAAGAAAAAAGAAAAAAGAAAGACAGTAAAGAAGGTTGTCAATAAGCCACATTGAGAGATTTTTCTCATTGAAGCATTATAGTAGGTGATATTTGGAAAAGAAGATAGAAGATGAAGGAAAAGAGAGAGATGAAGAGTAGAGAGGTGAAATGAGAAGTGATCAGAAAGAGAGAGAGAGATGGGAATGAAATGAAGAGATTAAGAGTTCAAAGAGATAAGAGATATAAGATGAATGAGGGAAGAGAGGAAGGAGTTTATAAGAGAGAGATGATAGAGACTTGAAAATGAGATCAAACGTGGTGCTGTGCGTGGGTTCTCCCTTCTCCAAGAAACAGAAGACAACCTTGGAAAGAAAGAATGTAATGTAGGTGGAAAGAACCCATAGAAAGTTTAGAGTAGTGTAAACACCCTCAATTACGAGTTTATATCATTGGCGCTTGGGTAATAGCCGTGCGTTTGGGTTTGGGAGGGGTCGTTTATTAGGTGCTGTTAATCGAGGGGGGTGATGTATGTAGGTTTTTTGTTATTTGTTATGTTTAAGTTAATCGAACCGACACCTTCCAAGTACCCGATTGAGATAATATTATGGACCCATTTATATATAAGTGTTTTGTGTCATTTTTAATATTATATTAAATTCAAAACTCAAAAAAATGTTGTTTTTTTTTTGACGTGACTCGGCTAATTTATATTCTCGATACCTAAACAATTAGAAAAAATAAATTAAAAGTCAATTTTCAGAGAGGATGAAAAAGAAAAAAGAGCAGGAAGAGCGTCGAGCAGCAAAGAGCAACACTCGAATCAACGTTTTATTCAAAATTCATAGGAGCGAGACAACGTTTGTAATTCCATATATTTTAGTAATCGTGCTAGTGGTTTTTGGTTTTTCTTTATTATTCGTTAAATTTTTTTTTTTTTTAACTCGGTTAGTTTAGATTACCTTGGACTCTCTCCCCTTCTTCTTTTCTATATTTAATTGCTTTTTCTCTTTTGTATTTATTATGTGTTTTTAAAGGCTAATACCTTCGGGGGGGTTATGGTTTTTAGCCTAATTATTATATTGAAGATCTGAAAGTTTGTATTTGTTTATCTCGATTTCTTGATTATCGTTGATTAGACTTGTTTATGTTATCAATTTATTCTTTGTTTTTCGCGCTTTTGTATTGCGACCTAATCATTTCAACTGCGGAATTCTTAGTGTTACAGACCACGTATTCTAGTGTCTTGGATAGCTCTCCATATAGTGATTTATACATCTAGAACCATATAGATCCATGGATCACAAATTATTGTGCCTGCTAAAATCTCTGTTGTCTAGGATTACGCTTCTGGCCCACCCCCCTTACGAGTCTAGTTAAATTGGGTAGTTTATTGGATATTGCCAAATGGTATTATTGTGTCGTTGGTTTTCGTGTGGTTTTTTTTGACTAGGAAGGTTGTGTTGTAACTTGAGTATTTAATTCAATACATAATTATTTTCGTTTTTTGATTCTATTGGTTTCATTGGTTAGACAATGAAGTAGGGTCTACTAGTGTATATATAATCTCAATGAAGCAGTAGGTAAGGAGTGGGTTTTTTTTTTGTTAAATAAAATAGTGGTTTTGTTTTTATGTTGTTGTGGGGGTTTTTTAATCAGTTTGGTGGGTTTTTTTGTTTTGTTTATTTTGTTTTTTTATTTAAATAAAATGTAATAGTTTTGGCGTATTTTTTTATTGTTTGGATAAAAAGTCTCTCTTTTGAGCTAGGTTAAGGGTTTGTATTTAACAAGAAGAAAGGATCACCATTTTGATTTTAAATCCTATGATGTATGAATCAGCACTATAGGATTATTTTGGCTTTTATGCGGGTTGGATTAGTTAGTTGTAAGGTGTAATTGTTATGTTTTTTAAAGGCTTTTAATCTTTGCAAATGATGCTTTAATTATGACAGAATTTATGTGTTGTCTAGGTACTCTTTTAGATGATTTGTATAACCCTAATAAAGTCTTTTAAAATTGGTTTGTATAACGCCCCTCGTTAGAGTAGAGAGAGAGAGAAAGAATTGTTAAAGATCTTTGCAGCTCAGTGTGGTTAGTCTTTATATATTGGTGTAACATTTAAATTGATCTTTGTAATGGAGTTGATGGTTATATCGGTTTTCTTTAATTATTATTAATTTATATTTTTGGTTGATCAATGAGATTCTTCTTGGTGGGTGTTGTTTCTTTCTTGTTTTTCAATATTCGTTCCTATTATCTTGCCGTAATATGACCCTCAATTGTAGAGATTTTCTTCGGCGTGTACGTGGGCGTGAACTTTTTCTTGAACAAATGGTATCAAAGTCCTTTGTGGCTGGATGAAATTTGAGATGTGAGTGTGATTGTTTGTTTGAATAACACAACAAATTTCTAGGCGTTCCATCTTAGAGGACTTGACGCCCTTCGCCTATGGACACCACACACTCTGTTATATGTTTTTACGTCTCCTCTTGGACACATCAGTTGGGATAGAAAGAAAGGTAATCTTTATGACCTTTATCTCCGTTATTTGATTGAGATATTAATACGACCTATATCTCTTTATATACTAGAGATATTAGGTTTACAAAAGATAAGTATAAAGAAAACAAGTAAATCTTTCAAACAAATATAATTATCTTTAAGAATCTTCAAAATCTTCCATCTTTTATAGAATTCTTGAATTGTCATTTAAGTCCCTCTTATTTCCTTTTCATTCATTGTTTTGTCTTATTAACTCAAAATATATTTCCTAACAATCTTCCCCTAGTCTATAATGACAAAACCAAATAAGCACAAACTTCCCCTGAAGTTAATATATATGAATGAAACATACTTCCCCTTAATCCATGCAATTCCACCAAGGTTCTATAAGTTGCAATTTTCCTTTGTAAATCTTCTTCCCCCTTTTGTATTATCCACTAGGGGACTTTTTGTATTCCCCTTTTTGGTATCTTCAGATGAAAAAGAAACGTTGATAATCTTCTAGGACCGTTTAAGCCATCTAGGGTATCAATAACATTGATAATATATTTTGCATAGCAGAATTAACACATAAAGAACAATGTTATGAACAAGGTTTTACCAAACATTCCAAGCCCCAATATTATTTTATCAGAATAATACGGTTACATTAATGAACTGTAATAGGAATCATAAGATCCTTGAGGCTAAACCTAACATATGGCGTCTACATCTCTACGCCTGGAATACGCACACACATGTTTAGGTACACTATGGAACTCATGACTTGTACACCTAAACCTAATGACCTATATCTCTTTATATACTAGAGATATTATGTTTACAAAGGATAAGAACAAATAAAGATATTAATAAATCTTTTAATCATTTAAGTTTATCTTCAGAATCTTCAAAATCTTCCATCTTTTGAAGAATTCCTCCTTTGCCTTTTAAATCCTGCATCTTTCATATTTTTTGTCTTATCAACTTAAATATAATTCCCAACAATCTTCCCCTAGTTGATAATGACAAAACCAAAATAAGCACGAGCTTCTTCCCCTCAAGCTAATATATATGAAAGAATAGAACTATACCACCAAGGATCTACAAGTTGCAAATCATCTTTGTAACGTCTTCTTCCTCTTTTGTCATAATCAAATAGGGGACTAAAGTATACAACTTTGATTTTGACAACCACAAACCACTATCACACTTCTAATCCAGCCTTCCAACAACTCAAATTACCCTCCATGACGCGCCTTAAGATAAATGAACTTGAGCAGTAGAAACTTAAACTAGCAGTAGTAATAATGACTTACAGTAGTAAAAACCTTCACCTCATGTGGTGCATGTAAATGGTTAAACATTTTAACAATAAGCTTCCCCTGAAACCCATATGTTAACCATTTCTTGAATCTTTAATTCTGTAGGCTCTATGTAATGATCACTGATGAAGAAAACTAAGTATAACGAACTTGATGCTGAAGTAGAATAACCCAAACTTGTGTCTTATATCTTGTACTATCCACGTGACGTCAAACTCATACCAAGACCAAAGTATAAGTAGATCGCAACCTCTTGACAAAATCCTCATCTTCTATGAGACACATAACCAAAGTGATAGCAAATGTGAGCATTGAGCACCATAAGTTTGTAAATCACACACCTTTGCTAGATTTGTCAAGTCTTCGTCACATCGTTTCTAAGCACGAACAAGTTATCTTCAAAGTGTAACACCCACTTTAAGATATGATAAGAACACGCATCCGAAAAACTCCACTTCAACTTCAAATAGGTGATAATCAATCTTCTTCGTAACCAATTCGAACAAATAATCCAAAATACGATCCTTTGAAACATTTAAGAACATTTAAAACCAAAACCTGTTCCAAATAGTAAAAACCAAAACCAAAAACTTCCTTACTGTGTGTGTTGTCCGATAAACCAACTGATAATCAAAACTCGTCTCTGTCCAATATCACAGTTGTAATATATTCGAGCAGTATTAACATTCCATCGCAGCAGTACTAACTATTTAAAAGGAGTAGTACTAAATATTGCTCGAACAGTATTAAAAATAAAGGAGCAGTACTAACTTTTTAATAAGCGGTACTAAGTAATTACCAATTAGCAACACTTTTTCTGTCACGAATCTGTCACTAATGTGCATTCTCCTTCCTCCCATAGCATTTAGCGACACTTTATCTGTCACTAATTTGTCGCTAATGTGTCACTAATTTGGATTATCCTTCCTCCCATACTATTTAGCGACGCTTAATCTGTCACTATCTGTCGCTAATGTGTCACTAATTTGGATTCTTCTTCCTCCCATTCTGTTAGTGACACTTTTTAGTGTCACTAATATGTCACAAGTGTGTCACTAATTCTTCATACTCGTGACAGTATTAACACACTAGTATTAACCAACAAAACAACCTAACAGTACAAACTATATACGAGCAACACCAATAAAAACATCATGAAACCAACAGACCTGCTTGTCGTTGACTCAGAAATACATACCAGCTACTGCTGCTCTTTCTTATTATTTTGTTGCGTTTGTTATCTTGCTGCTCTTTCTTGTTATCTTGTTACTAGGAAGGTGTGTTAAACGACTTTGATACTTGGCAACATGAACTTTTCTTATGACAACACTTAACTCGTTTAAACCTTGTAAGTTGTAACGATGAACATAAACTATACGAGTAGTATTAGGTTACCTTTAGCAGCACTAAAGTAATCTCAACAGCATTAATAAACGAACTAACAATATTAAATTTTATCTTTAGTAGTACTAAATATAAACGAGTAGTACTAACAACTTACTACTATTCTCTTGTTTACTTTGCAGGTAAAACATTCCGTGAGCATTACAACCTTATAATAGGCATCTATTGACGATGAATAAGCAACACTAATCGTCCCATGATAGTAACAACACATGACCATCTTTTTGATGCTCGATCACCTAAAATTGCAAAAACCCTTACGTCAAATGCCTTGACCAACAACTAACCAAGCTATCAAAAATATAAACACCGAGCATTCAACCTTGTGTCTTTAAACTCTTGTCATGAATTTAGCTTAATTGAACTATGGTTTGGCGAAAAAGCCTAATGCCATCGTCTTAGATCCAGTTGGTGGTCATAACTTGGAACCTGGTATTTCTTTACAATCTTGTACATCATTCATCATTCACAACCAATAAGCTCCAAAAACATTTCCTCTTTTTCTTCATAAATTCGACACAAGAACACCTTGTAGATCCTAGATATCACGAGCCATATGGCTCTGATACCAATTGTGAAGATTAAAGAAACGTTGATAATATTCTAAGACCGTTTAAGCCATTGATAAAGCTCCAAATATACATAAAATATCCCTTAGAAATGCGAGAAATATATGTGCTAACGCAATAAATATTGCAAGAATTGGTCGTTTGTTATGTAAATATTGTTTCAGGACTAAAAGTGGAAGGAAGGACTTAACATGCAATAAATTTGGTTATTTACAACTAATAATCGTCAAAAGAAGAATCTAGAAAGGGACTATTGATATTAAAAGCACAAGTGCGTCGGTTTTATTATCAAGTGCGGCGAACTTGTCAGCGTGTTTAGTACAACTCATTTATTAGGGATGTGCAACGCACTTTTATCCAAGTGCGGCGCACTTTCTGTGTCAGTTACTAAAATGCCATCAATGATGCAACTTTTGAGTTGCCCAATCATGACTATAAATAGAGCTCGATTTGGAGGAGAATGATGACATACAACAACATCAATCAGTTCATAAAACACATTCAATCATTCTCTAAGAGTTGGAGTAAGTTCTTAGGAAGATTTGAAGGGTAAAACCTTCATCTTCATCTTTTCCGGGATAAAAGAGCAAGCAAGTTTCGTAATTTCAGAAGTTGGAGGTGCTAGACACCAGTTGTATCTTTGTTCTAAGAATAAATTGTTATATTGGATCTTTTACTCTTGAAATTTGGTAAAGAAACATGTTTCCATCTTTTTATAATATGAATTTTGGATATATTTTACTTGTTGAATATGTTGCTATTATGATTGTTGAGTAAATTAACATGTTTGGTTAGGGGATCTATAGATATTATGGATCAAACTTGACTCTTTGAATGAACTTTTGATATGAATACTATAAGCTTGATGTTTTTGAACTTAGACTCTTTAATTTTTGTTTGGTCACCACTTATCTCGGATATAGGTCGAAAGACTCCGGTTAAGTGACTGATTTCCAAGTTGTCCGTCTATAACAACTAGACCTTAGCCTTGTGAGGATTGGCTAAGTAAACAAAAATTAACCTAAGTGAAAAAGGGTTTAACACTAAACCACATGTCTAACGAACTTGGTTCAGTATGCTTATAATACTCATCATCAAACACGGATCACACTTAAGGCATTTTCATAATTAAAGATAAAGGCCAAAAGGGTTTTTCATTATGAACAATAGAAGATCTTTTTAAGCAACTAAACATTCTTAAATCGATTATAACTACATTCGTGAATCATTCATCTACTCAAGTTTATCTATAATATTTCTTGTTCCTTAATCAAACATGTGCTTTTAAATCATTGAATTAGACCATTATCTTTAGACACGTGACAATCTATAAGATAATCATTTTTCATAATATTATCGACTTTGTCTTAGAATTACCAATCTCCTGTGGAACGACATGACTTACCTACAATACTATATTACAAACGAGGGTTATACTTTACCCGTGTATTTTCATATAATTGTCTGGTATTTTCAGTCTTATAAATTTAAAGCTTTTGAAACACATCAAAGTTTTTGGCGCCGCTGCTGGGGATTGAAAACATTTTTCGATAAAGTCATTTTTAATATTACAACCTAAAATTTTAAAAATCGCCGTACCGTTTTCTGGCAAACGGAAACCATTTTATTGTTACTGCTTCAGAAAGTGCGCCGCACTTACCCAAAGTTCGCCGCACTTTTGAGTGATAATTGAGAAAAGAAGTTGGAATTAAAGTAACTTGATCATATAACAAATCAAGAACCCCATAATCCATAATTTTTTTTTAATGAGGAATATATTTCCAGTATTGATAATTGTTAAATTTATATATAACTTGTGTTTAAAAATGAAAAAAGAAAAAAATATTTTCTTATTAGCTTATTTGGTTAATTTTCTACATGATTGCTTATGTTTCTTATCTGATAAATACCTTCTGAAATCAATGATATATAGATTAAATCTTTTTGATAAAATTATGCAAATAAAGAGCACAACAAAAATTAGAAGTGTGATTTCCAAAAGTACGGCGCACTTATACCTAAGTACGTCGGTGTTTCTAGAAAATAAAGAAGGATTATTGACTTTTCAGAAAGTGCGCCACACTTTTTCACAAAACCACCGCGCTTTTCTGTCTGAACCAAAACAGTATGCTAAAAACTCATATTTTGTAAAGGGGTTGTTTGAAATAAAGATTGCTATGTGCTTATTAATAGTATCTAAGTGTAGGAAGTTGCTTATATATGCTCTGACTAACTCACTAATGTTTATTTTGATATTATATTGTTTTAAAAGTAATATGGACTTGAGTATGGGAAAGATGTGCCTAGGAACGGACGTGATTGAGATCTCTAGTGACTGAAACGAAGGGTCAGAAGATTGGGATTTGCCTGAATACAAAGATACAGCAGGATGTGGAGGAAAGAAAGAACCTGAAGCTTTGGTCTTTCACAAAATGTACACTGAAGAGGATAGTGATCGGTATATTGCATAATGTTTTATGAATGGTTTATATGCATCAGATGGAGAGATCAATTTGGAAAAGAATGATAACTTAATCTCAAACGACTACGCAGTCAAACTTTGTCTTGAGTATGAGGTTAGGAAGGGAAAGAAGTTGGTTAAAAAGGAGTTGATGGTATTACTGCGTGGGGAAATTTACTTTGGTCAATTCATCATAAATCCTGAAGTGGACGAATTTGAGCCAGGATTACTAACAGAAATCGATCTTCCACCAATGGTATGCAAATGTGGCATGGGTGATTGCAAAATGGATGAAAAGAAAGGGAACTGGAAGTCAGAAGGACAGTTAGATTTGCTGTGGTTAGTTCATTTCAAAGATTGCTAGGAAAAGCAAAGTTTTGACTGAAGAGACAATACGTAGCCTGAGTACTCCGGTTTAC
Source organism: Tanacetum coccineum (assembly GCA_026074375.1). Taxonomy (NCBI): domain Eukaryota; kingdom Viridiplantae; phylum Streptophyta; class Magnoliopsida; order Asterales; family Asteraceae; genus Tanacetum; species Tanacetum coccineum. Next base: position 46,796 of record BQNB010028494.1, read on the forward strand.
TACAGAGATTTAGACAGGACTACCCTAAGAGAGTTGATCGACTCTGAGGATAGATTGATTCTTGAGATTTTGGTTGATGATATCCTAAGAGTTGCCGCCTAGAGAGCTTCGAGAGTTCAGCGAGCTTCGATGCAAGATTTATATGAGCGTATGGGTAGCATGGAGATCAGACAGGAGGCGATAGAGAGGATGTAGTACAGACATGCATATCACTTGGATAGGTACCAAGGTATCTTTGAGCACATGGAAGGAGTTTATAGTGTTCTGTTGCAGGGTGCTTATAACCCACCTGGTTATGCTCAGCCCCAGTACGACCAATACTACTAGCAGTACTATCCGCAACAGCCACCACAACAGCAACATGATGATGAGGAGGACGAGTAGTGTCGGATGACACGAGTTGGATATGTGATTGTGTGTGTTTGGACACGCTTGTTTCAAAAACATTATTATTATTATTATTATTATTATTATATGTAAGTGCCTCTGTTGGCATTAAAAACAATATTTTAAAACTTATTAATCAATTAGAATAATTATTATTATGCATCTGTTTTGGAATATGTGTATTTGAAATGGGAAAAAGAGATGGAAAAAACGAATGTAAGCAAGAGTTTTGGAGGATACGCAATACCAAAAAGTATATTTCACTTTCCTTATTTATCTTTTCTCTATAATCTTTCGCATTAGGGACAATGCTCATATTAAGTATGGGGGGAAGATAACCTAGAAAAGTGAAAACATTTAAAAACCGTAATAACAAATTTAAAATTTTCACGATCATAAGCAATCTGACTCGAGATAGATAACGTTACTAGCATATTATGCCATCAATTAAAAGTGAGGTTCGCCCTTAGACTTTAAGATTTCGGGTATCCATCTTTGATACCCAAGATAATTGATGCCTTTAGCCTGTTCGAGTTAGGGTTTGATTGCAGTCATATGTGTCTATTCCGTCGTTACGGATGTGTATGTATGGTCTTTGTCACTTTTTCTGGAACAGTGGTATCGGTTGAAAATTATGAGTGTGCCGGTGATTTGTAAATTCTAGAACTTGTGCTTGAAATCTTTTCGAGACCGCAGTAAGATCACGCTTGCGTGATATAAACATTTTTCTGATTAAGAGGTATTATTAAAATGGAAAATATAAATAAATTACTTTGTTGAAATCACTTTTTAATTAAATCATATGAAATTTTATCCATTCGAAGTATTGCGCAAGTGTTCTTATCATAAATATAGGGGAAGCAAGTTCCACCAAGACTATGATAAAAAAGAGAAAGAAGAAGTCTGAATATCTGAATATCACCTAAACAAAGAAGTTAGATGGAATAACGGATAAGATGGATTATTATTTAAGTATAAACTCTTTTCAACAAAACAAACCCAAAACTTACTAGTATGTAACCTCTTTTGAAGATAATGTCCGGTGCTTACGCCATGTCGGTGGAGTTTAGTTTCTAGTACAAGCTTATGGTAATTTGTACATTTCATGACTGTGTGTTTGAGTGACACCCGTTTATCACCCATTTTTCTAAATTGAGTGTGAGTGGATATAAAAAAAACTTATCCGAAATTTCAAGAGTTGCTTTATCGCGTTATCTATGCTTATGATTTCTAATCTGATGAAACGAAATTCTTTCGCTTTGATTGCTTGAGGGCAAGCAATAAGCTAAGTATGGGGGGATTTGATAAAGCTCCAAATATACATAAAATATCCCTTAGAAATGCGAGAAATATATGTGCTAACGCAATAAATATTGCAAGAATTGGTCGTTTGTTATGTAAATATTGTTTCAGGACTAAAAGTGGAAGGAAGGACTTAACGTGCAAGAAATTTGGTTATTTACAACTAATAATCGTCAAAAATGATCTAGAAAGGGACTATTGATATTAAAGGCACAAGTGCGCCGGTTTTATTGTCAAGTGCGGCGCACTTGTCAGCGTGTTTAATGCAAGTCATTTATTAGGGATGTGCGGCGCACTTTCTGTGTCAGTTACTAAAATGCCATCAATGATGCAACTTTTGAGTTGCCCAATCATCACTATAAATAGAGCTCGATTTGGAGGAGAAAGAGGACACACAACAACATCAACCAGTTCATAAAATACATTCAATCATTCTCCAAGAGTTGGAGTAAGTTCTTAGGAAGATTTGAAGGGTAAAACCTTCATCTTCATCTTTTCCGGGATAGAAGAGCAAGCAAAGTTTTGTAATTTCAGAAGTTGGAGGTGCTAGACATCAGTTGTATCTTTGTTCTAAGAAGAAATTGTTATATTGGATCTTTTGCTCTTGAAATTTGGTAAAGAAACATGTTTCCATCTTTTTATAATATGAATTTTGGATCTATTCTACTTGTTAAATGTGTTGCTATTATGATTGTTGAGTAGTTTAACATGTTTGGTTAGGAACTATTTGGATATAATGGATCAAACTTGACTATTTGAGCAAACAGCAATGCATCCCCTCGCGAGTTAAAAACATTGATGAAAACTTTAATAGCGAGGTATTGAACTCACTTTTGTGCAAAAAGCCGATGATTAAACAATAAAGTCTAGCACGAAAAATCCACAATCGCTGTTCTTCGACCTTTAATAGAGTCGCTCGAAAATTATATCGAAAAGTATATATCAACGATGCATACATCGTTATCAACAAATCTTATATATATATATATATATATATATATATATATATATATATATATATATATAGGTAGTCTGCTCATATTTTATTTTTTATATTATTTTTATTTATCACAACCGTGATAAGAAATCACTTGCGTCGACCTAAATCCCAAAACCACTTTATTGAGTTATAAATTATTCCTCTCGATTTTTATGCTTACGTGCTTAATTAAAAACTTTATTTTTCGATAATTTCTTTTTTTAGAGAAAGTTACTATTTTCGAAAAGTTACCATATTTAGTAAGTCTCGTTATCAAAATATATTTGTGTTAAGATTTAGTTATCTTGTCGAATCCTCGACCGTCAATGTGGTTACCAACTACTCATATCGATATTATTTTTTGATTATTACTAAAGTTTTTATTTTTAGAATATACCCCGTTCATATTCATCGTTAAGTCTAAAATGTCTTACTTTTAGTAATAATAGCGTTTACTTACTTTTATTATGTCCGGCAAGTTTAGTATTAACCCGTTGACTTTTTCAAAAGTTCATCGCTTATTTTAGGCTTTGTTGTGATTGGACTTTTATACTTATATTTATTTTTACCCAAATCAGACCCGCGTCAAACGACCTTTTAACTCACATTTTCACGATTCGGACAAAGAATAAATTTTATGCGAAACGATATTCCGGACAACTTTTTAATTTTAGCCGAGACTTAAATCTCGACAGAAAATGACCAAAACGCCCTTTTTCAATTCTGCTGTTACTTGTATTTTTAATAAAAACGCAGCAGTTTGACCATCAGTTTTGACCCGCTTTATCACGTTTTCGTGACTTTGACCATGAATAGATTTTATAGAAAACGTTATTCCGGACAACTTTCGTGTTTCGCCGGAAGGCCGAAATGGACCCGAAAGTACCCAAAACGGCCGTCGAAAATCTGATCAGCAACCAATTTACTAAACATAGTTGTTTGGAAATTCTTAAGATTTCTAAACTTGTTTTTGCCGTAACTTCTTCGTTATAAGGAGTTACGGGACGTTCGAATTATCGAAACGTACATTAGGACGAACTCTATCATATTTTAACATCAAAACTCAGATTTTACAAAATCTCGAACATCGAAATACGAGCCAAACTTTATGCTCGAAAATACCCTTTTCAAAACGCGCCGAAAAGCATTTTCGACTCAAAAATCATCTTACAACATGTCCAATATATCTCATACATGATATTTACATTGCTCAATCCAGCCATAACATAACCAATCTAATCGACGCAAGTTCATCGGATTTCATCACATGTAACTATCGATACACAATACAAAAATAATAAAAATGTCGTGACAATGTAAATAAAATACTTACAACCAAAATAAAAATGTTTTTCGGCTTCCCCTTGGCTTGGTTCGAACTTGGACGAGACCCCAACTAACATATCCACAAATTTTTAACAACAACCCACTTGCGAGAATACTTATCTAACACTTTTAGAAAACATTTTTGACCCATTTCGACATGAACTCGAACCAAATCATATCTAGTGAAATACTTGTTGCATGTCGAAAATTCAAGTGGGGATATGTTCGTAACGATGAGGGGATTAATATTTTATAGATGGATCGTATTGCATGTAGGAAAATCAACGGATTTTGGTGGTATAAGGGTGTGGCCGGTCGAAGTTTTCAAAGGGAGGAGGAAGATAATTTTCATTTTTGTAAAGTTATAAGAATGTAGAAGTATCCTTCCTTTTATAGGAAAATACTTTGGCATTTTAACACATTTAGTCCTTCCTTTAAATTAGTCCTTTCAAATTTAGTACAAGGGTGTATGGTTCGGGTTTAATAGCCGACCATGGGCTCGGGTCTATGACTCCGTAAATATTTTTCTTTCATCAAACTTTGTTTAGTTTAAAATATTTAATAAAATGTGTATACTTTAAAACGCGAGTTTGGCTCGAACAAGAAACAAAAGACGACATTCGTGAAAATAATAAATTTATGATCTTAAAAATGCTAACGAGACACGTCTTAAATTTTTACGTTACTTAAAACGATTAACGAACATGCGGTCAAACGTCGACTCGCGAAACGTCAAAAATAAAAATTATTAAATCTTCTCAATATTTTTCGTAATAAAATACGAAAATAATTATTTACGACCAATAAAATTTTAAATGTCGACGTTCGCTCACACGATTTTATAAAATAAATATTATGACATCGAATTCGCGATCGTCATACGCGTCGTGAAACTCGGGTTGTTGCATTCCACCCACCTTAAGGAAGCGCCATCCTCGGTGCTCGTCCCTTCCTACTAGCCTTATCATTCGTTCGCAGCATGATGGCTTCTCGTCATCGCGCAGATTCCTACGTTCTTTCAAAATAAATATGCGATACAATATTCGCTCCGACTATTCCGGATGGAAAGTCAACAAAATGAACGGTAAATTATACTCACGAAATCAAAACAAAATCATAGTAGCTCTTATCGAAAGAGGCAAAAACAAGTTGCGAAAATATATTCGACAAAACCAAATCACGTCGTTCTAATTTTTATAGTCGCGTTCTTCGTAAGGAACAATATACGTCACGGAATATATCTGATTAAAATAATTATTACGTCGTTCTCCCAAGAAAATTTTCTAATACGGATGATCAATTCAAGCTTAGTTGGTGATCATAAAAACAACAAGACCAAGCGCACCTCGATTATCAAAACCAAGGCTGAAACTTACGTCGTTAATTAAAATCAAAGTATGTGTCGCACTCAAATACGGAATTATACCAATATTCAAAACCGAGGATATACTTCGTTACCAAAAATCCAAAACATACGTCGCGAACTAAAACCAAGATAGACGTCAATAATCAAATTCGATATATATAATTATATCATTATCCAAATTTAAATACACATCATTATTCAAAACCAAAATACACATGCCGCCCTTCCGGTTGCGAAAAATAATCTGAAACACATTAGATCTCCTAATCACCTTACGACATTGCTACACATGCCCACATAATCATATAAGTACCTATTGTACGCTCGCCATCTTTTACATGATGACTCGATGAATTGGCCTCATACTAAGGCATTCATCACGCCCGCTCTCAACCAAGCATTGGCGCTTATTATTATGTATCATATTCGCTTTCCTTTGAAGTTTTTGGCATAATCATTCATTCTGACACCTAGGTTTATACCCCTTCGGTCACATTTTCCTCATCGTACCGAGCTTGCCACAAAGTCAAGCCACCTCGACAATAATTCCAACATAAACACGGTTAATTCTAATTTGCCTATACTTACTCTCATGGGTACTTCAAGCCACAATCGTCAACAAGACTTTCGGCGATGTCCACCCCCTTATTACATCCTAAATTCTCACTTGGGCGATTACACCCATTCGCTTACATCCTAAACCGCATCACTGGCCACGAAAAAGTGACATGAACGCTCACTACCATTTAAAGCACATAACACATATAGCACATATTCCATATAATTCGACGGCGACAATCCCGCTACAACACATAATGTCAAATTACAAATTTAAAATCGATTAAGAAAACAATGAGCATCATGGACTTATTGCTCGTTCGAGGAAAATCAAAAATTTCAACGTTTCTTCATGGCGATTAGTTTCGTTGGCTTGGTCCCATCTAATCGCGTAACATCATTGATGAATCAAATCATCAAGTCAAAATACTCACACTCCTAATTCAATATCGCTCGTCTTAAGACGTTGGCTATTTTGGTTGTTCCTCAAGTAATGGAAACGGACATTACCATTTAGCTAGAATCTCAATCAATTCGCCACTGTTTACGCCATTAGGTCGTCACGTCACTGAGTAAGGGTCACTACACCTGACCGTGGGTCAAGTATCTTATAGTGTCTTATCCTAATCCTTGACGATTAAGGTATGTCACAACTACACTACCACTACTCTTCATTGACGGGAGACGAAAAGAATTTTCTTCACGGCCATCAGTTGATACATTTAAGGCGTTATACATCTAATGTAGGATAGGTCTTCTCCATTTCTCACTTTCAACCTCGGGACTAACCATCCCAGCTTCCACCCACCTTAGGAATCTTTACATCTCTAAGAAGATCCCTTCTTAGTGTCGATATCAGGTTTACACCCTTGATAGCTCAAATCTATCGTTGCTTACTAGCACACCGACTATACTTAGTCTTGACACGTCTTCATAACAATCACCGCTCCTAGATACTATGAACTAAACATTACTCCCTTCTAGACACACTCGTTTCGAACAATACAGTAGGTATTTCCACTTCGGAACGACTCGGTCATAATGACTCGCATGAGACTCTATCCATGCAGTCGGTAAGAATAGGGTTACTTGCATAAGAATCCGTAATAGGGTAAAATTATTTTCTCCTTCCGGAAGCTTGACCCAAACATTTATCTCAATTACCTAGCGTTTTAGGGGTGACGATTATGCATAATTATGCATAGTTGATTAGGTTATGCATAATTGAGGACCAAACGACATCATGTCCTTCCTCGTCAAAACGTTTCTTTTCCATACACTACATGCGCAAATTAATTTCAAGAAAGTTTTCGAACAGTAAAAATCAAATCATTTCAAAAGGAAGAAAAGAAGATAGCACCACCTTCCATTCTTATTATTTAAAAAGAAAAATGTTTTTTTTGAAAAGAAATTTTATTTGACACCACAGGGTCAGTTTATGAAATTTGAAAACACATTTTCCATGGTTTACACAATTAATTTATACAACATAGTCAATATGATTCGCGCAACGACATTTGTTCAACACACAAATTCGTTATTGCAATTCACAGTTTTAAAATCATCAAGTCACAAAACATCATTAGATACAGTTTGGTCAACGGTCACATCAAGTTTCAAAAATAATACCCACTCATGGATTATGCAAGCAAGTAACATACACATGCGAAAGATTCGCCAATTGAAGTCACCCAACACTCGGGGTCAAATCAATATCTCACAAGCCGAGTGCCTCGGGGGTAACCACGACCTCCAGGCTTCACTCATAGTACAACCTATACAATGACACCTTCTCATAACTCATAACCGAAAACAATTTCGACAATCGTAATAACAATGCCGACAATAACATACATACATACCAATTTTCCCCAAAAAGGGATACATCGTTGGCTTTCAAAGCCAGTATTCCAACCGTAACGGTTCTATGTTTCCAATACATAAACTACATATACATGAACTCTCCTAGAGTTTTAAATTAAAAGTAATGGCTAAAGAGTACACAATCACCACGCCGGTGATAAGATAAAACTTCGAGGCAATATTGACCTCCGACCAATAAGCCTTTAGCTTCTTGAAACCTTCCTAATTACTAATCCGCGAATGATAAAGGTATAAGGGTTTCACCTACAGAAAGCATTTCGAGTCTAATTTCCATAAACATAGGGCCTACTACCCAGAGAGTTTTGGATCCAAGGTGAAATTACCATTTTACCACTATTTATCAAGGCTGCCAACTTTCCAGAATTTCATCGTTCCACTAAGTTGATTGTATCTACAAAACCGTGCATCCACAAAAGCCGAAACAACCGTTCAAATCTAAGTTTGTTCAATATCTAGAACTTACAGTTTTACATATTTAGGTGTTGCTATATAAGTTTTTGAACTTATTACTCATTCAAATTCTGGTCTCAATTTTGACTAGTTTTGCCATTTCGGCGATATCTCATTCGTCGGGTGTCGATATGACTCCATCCGAATTCCTACATGTACCTAAGAGGTTTCTGTACCTCCTAGTCTAATTTCCCAGGTTTTTATAGACTAAAAATATTTTGAAACGTATCCAACAAGCTGCTATCCCAAAGCAGTCCCTAAAGAAATTTTGACAAATTTTGTAGTTTAAGAAAATGAGCGTAATTTAAAATTTATTGATGCTTTTGATGTGAAACCAATTAGAGGTGATAACCCTAAGAGTCTTATATAGGTACCTAAATTTCTTTTGAAAAGTTATCACAAAAGTTTTGGAGTTACACTCCTTTTCCTAACGGTATACCAGATTTGACTAGTTTTAGAAAAACGACGATATCTCACTCATCCGGAGGAGATATGACCCTATCCAAAGAACCACATACACTTAAGACATATGCCCACATCCATATTGGATTTTTTAGGTGCCTTAAGACCAAAAATAATTCACAATCAACCCCACAACCTGCTGGTTACAAACTGCCGTATAATCCATTTCAAAATCCAATTAAACACCATATTAATTCCTTCAAACGCCAATACAAAGCCATACCCAGTGACTTAACACCCCTTCAAACACAAAAAAACTCATAGATTTCCAGAATCAAACATTTCATGACTTACTAAGTAGATGTCGATACGAGAGAATTAAAGCACAACACACCAACTTTATTCAAAAGCTCCAAAGATAGACGTTTCCAAACGGCACGTTACACGAGAATAAGTTAATAGTCGTTTTCCAAAACAATGAGGGTTCATGGGATGACATATAAAAGTCACACTCCCATTAACAGAAAAATATCAAAATGATAGATTACGAAACAACATATACGAATCAAAATCAATAAGAAGAGCGTTCAAATTCAAAATCAATTAGTAAAATTTTCAAGTGGGATCGAAAACTAAGTTGAGTCCCAACATCAAGAGATAACAAAGTAAAGTTTGCGATAAAGTTTCAAAGATAATTGTATAACAACAATGTTTTCATCACGTATCAAAATGATTTTTTTATCATATCGCATCGAAATGTTTAAAGAAGTTAAACTCTTCGCAAGAAGCGAATATCAAGATATATATAATCGTATACCATAAAACGGATGCCGTATATATATTGTAGAAACTAGAAGGGGGGGGGGTTAAATAGTTTTATTGGTTAATTAACGTTTTAAAAGTTTGCTTATGAAATAGTTTGATTCGAGATGTATGTCAATCAACCAACAATATGAATCACAACTAAACTATCTAATAATGCAAGTAATAAGTAAAGAGATAAAGAAAGAAACGATCAAACCAAGACACTGAGATTTATAGTGGTTCGGCAACGAAGCACCTCTTCGTTCTTTCTCCACTCCCCGAGCACTCCACTCGAGATTTCACTATGTCAACAAGCACCCTTTAGGCGGAGAAAACCGTTTACACGTCGCTT
>BQNB010028495.1:0-56604 GCA_026074375.1 Tanacetum coccineum
CCCCTATATTATTGTTTTGTAATCTAGCTCCTTGCTAGTTTTTGTTTCTAATAAAATCGCCGTTCCAAAAAAAAAATTGTCTTCTTTTGATTTTTTTGTCTTTCCTTTTCAACTTTAATCTTGAATTTTTTTATTTATCTATACTACTATATAAAGCATTTATAATGTGGGACCCATTAAAAATTAAAATAAGGAGGTGCAATCTTGACCATCCATCTCATTTTTGAGAATCACATCATAAAGTGACATGTGTCACCTTTTGATTAAAAAATCACCTTTATTTTCAAATTGAAATATCTTTTTATCTATTTAATTTTATTTTGATCTAATTTCACTATATTTTTTAAAAATTTATGCTCTTTAATTCAACATCAATTTTGATATATTTTTATAATTTTTTTTTTACATTTTAATGGGTTTATTTTATGTTGATTTATATTTTTTTACAACTTTAATCTTAATTAAATATAAACTTGATACGTTAAAACTATATACTTTCGGAGAGAGTGTTGTCTTTTTACATGCGAGAATGATGATGTTAATATGGTGTTGCGGGAAAGTTACGGGAAACCCCAACGAACACATACATTTGTGAAACGAAATTACTAAGCGGGTAGGAAATTACGTAAAAAGTTGAGTTAGTAAATTTTTTATTGCCGCCGCTATGCGCGGGTAACCAACTAGTATTATATAAAGCATTTACAATGTGGGTCCCATCAAAAATTAAGATAAGGAGGTGCAATCTTGACCATCCATCTTATTTTAGAAAATCACATCATAGAGTGACATGTGTCACTTCTTAATTAAAAAATCACTTTTATTTTCAATTTGACATATCTTTTTATCTATTTATTTTATAAATATGGTGTTGCGGGAAAGTACGGAAACCCCAACGAACACATACATTTGAAAACGAAAGTTACAAAGGTAGGAAAATTCCTAAAACTAGTGAGTTAGAAAATTTTTATAGACGACGAAATCTTCTTGACATGCATATGACTCCTTGATGAATTTAATTTGGTACGTGTGAGTTCGCTCTTAAGGCCCCCAACTACAGCTTCATCAATATCAATTACCTATCCTTGCACAAATAACAACTTGAATATGACATAAGTATGCAAAATCTAAATAAAAACAGTTAATTTACGGTTTGTAAGTAACCTGTTATTCCATGCGACCATGCTACCATCACCGGGGTGACAAGTAAAATTGAATATTAATATGAATAAACCTAACTGCTATTTCGCTAAAAGTTCTATGGTGAAAGCATCATGTGCAACCTGCAAGTACAAAATAGTTCTCTAAAATTGATGAATAGATAACAAAAACAAAGTTGTAGAAAAATAAACATAGCGTTGCTTATGAAGTTACCCACTCATGGTAACTTTAAGCACTTCATATTGGTCCTCTAATGTGATTATAGAATCATATGTGATTGAGATAGTTTTTTTAAGTGAAAGAACTAAAGTATTAGGAATTTTAATCTTAAGCGTTGAAATAGCGTTTTGAAGACGAACTAAAATTTGATGGTGAGAGCATTAATTGTGTTGACAGTTGAGAGAATTATGGAAATGGGTTAATAGGCAAAAAGTTACTAAAGTTTGGTGTAATGTTTGCATAACTTACTATATTTTAAAACCTTACAAACAAGTTACTCTGGTTCACGGATTTATTTAATGGGTTACTGAAGTTTAAGAAAAGTTACACTCAAGTTACTCTCAGGGTGGGAAACCGGATGATTTATCGGGTTATACGATGCTTCACATAAGTAAAAGTTTACTTTTCCCAAAAAAACAAGCCCGGTGCAACGCACAGGCATGAACGCCTCATTTTTAGTATTGTGACAATCCGTACTTTTCAGGTCATTTTACGTCAATAAACTTAAAACTATTTACTTTGGACCTTTACGTATTTACTTTTAATTATAACCGTTAAATTAAATCGTGTAAACTGAAAATCAACAATTAACGTAAACCAACATTAAACAAATATAATTTTACGTCAAATAAGTGTTATATAATTATTACGAAGGTAATTTATAACTTTTTATATTTTATTTTTATACTTTACGTAAAACGCTTACGTTTTGCATTTTAAACCTTTATGCATGCATGTAAACTATACCACGTTTACCAATACCTACAATACTTATACGTTATCAAAAAAATAAACATTTCCCTCCCCCATTTTACTTATATGGACCTGCCATATATGTAGTATACACAAAATATCACCAATTAGGCAAGTTATACTACACTACCTATATATTATCTAGCTAGCTTAAATTATTTATCAACCCTCACTAACTATCTTACACAATTACTTACTCAAGCAACTCTTCATACTTTCTTACACAAACCCACACCCTTCCCTTTCTCCAATCACTTACACACATTACCATCTTTGTTGATTATGTTATTCTAGATATTTATACCAAGCTAGCTAATATTTTTATATAAGAAACACTTCACTAGTATCCTCATTTCATTCACCAAGATCAAACAAATCTCTCTTTCTCTCCCTACTAGGCCACGACTCAACATAAGAGTTTTAAGGTTCCATTGTCTCCTATTTTCTTGATATTTCTAGCATACAATGGTGTTCAAGGTTCATTTATAAGGTGTTCTAAAGTGTTTTCAAGATTTAGGTTTCAAGATTAAGCTAGGGTTTCATCTAGTTCAAGTTGGGTTTTTATAAGTTTTGGGTTAAAATTCAAAGCCTAGGGTTTCATTTGTGTTCATCATCTTTGTAAGCATACCCTATCTACTCTTTTGATTTTCATACATCTTGATCATGATTATACATTTTTTCATACTTACATTATTTTTATTTGTACATATCTTGATTATATAGTTATATCACCAACTAGTTACTTTTAAAAAGGATTTTCATGAAATCAAAAACAGCACTTACATATTTAATTATTAAGCATGTTGTTAATTTTGTTGTTCATGAACTAACTTATTTAGTGTTATAGTTTATTTCATGTTTTTAATCATTATGTTGTGAAGATTTAAATGAGATTAGGTTAGTTTGAATGTTGTTGATTATGAAAGAGGTTGAGGTGATTAGGTTAGAAGGTTTTGTTGTATAAAAATGAGGTTAGATTATAAATTTTTAAGGTATATATATACCCCTTAAAACAGCCGAAGTTAACAGTAGAGTTAGGAATATTTTGGCAAGTTAAAACCTTAAAAATATGCCAGTACACTTAATTACGAAGCCGTGCATATAAAGAACTCGAAAAACGAACATATAACGAAGGAGATGTGGTCAAAACAAGATTAGTAACAATACCGAAAAAAAAATAGTTTTTCTATACAAATCTGACATATTCAGTTTTCGTAAGTTTGACCCCTCACGGATCCGAACCGGCTAATGTATAAAACTAAAAACTTGCTTGGAATGATTTTTCGGTAAAATATCACGAGTTTTTAAAGCCCGAAAGTGTAAAATGGAGGAGTAAATCTCCATCAAACTTGGACTATTTTTCAGAAAATGTCATAAAAATTTCTTGCACACTTTTTACTAAGTATGTTGTTGTTAGGAATTAGAAATGGTGATTTCGGGTGTTTTCGGGTCCGTTTGGACTATAAAAACCTTAGAAAATAATTTAATATCACTTATATAATATTTATACGCGTTATAAACTTTATAAATATTATTTTATAAACTAGTTACTCTATAAAATAAGTTGACGTTGTAAAAATAATAAAAATAGTAAATCAAGCAAACTAGACTATAATTAATTTTCAGACAATTAGGATATATTACAAAAGTATATACTTGGAAATTAAATGATGAACTGAACGTAAACATTATTTTGACTAATAACTAAAACTAAAACTATTAGGTGGTGATATAACAATATAAAATAAAGGCTTAATTTATATTACTTGCGTTATTCTAAATTGATCTATAATTAAATAGGTTGCATACCGGTCTTCTGTGACGACATTCCTTGTTGATTTTTCTAAAGTCAATACCATCACTTAAGGTGAATCTCATAGCCCCTATTTTACTTGTTTTGAACTATTTTGGGGGAGAATACATGCTCGTTTACAAACTCGTTTACATGTTCGCTTACAACTTGTTTACTTACTCGTTTACATGCTCATTTATAAAATCTTTTACATGCTCGTTTACAAACTCTGTTACATACTCATTTACATGATTGATTTCAAACTCGTTTATATACTCGTTTACAAACTCATTTACATGATTGGTTACAAGCTCGTTTATTTTATAACAATGCGATTACTTTTCCACGACTTGTGAGATTTCATAAACCCACCCCCCCCCCCCCACCCCCCCCCCCCCCCACCCCCCCCCCTCCCCACCCCCCCCCCCCCCCCCCCACCCCCCCCCCCACCCCCCCCCCCTCCCCACCCCCCCCACCCCCCCCCCCCCCCCCCCCCCCCCCCCCCCCCCCCACCACCCCCCCCACCCCCCCCCCCCCGCCCCCCTCCACACCTCCCCCCCCCCCCCACCCCCCACCACCCCCCCCCCCCCCCCCCCCCCCCCCCCCCCCCCCCCCACCCACCACCCCCCCCCCCCCCCCCCCCCCCCCCCCCCCCCCCCCCCCCCCCCCCCCCCCCCCCCCCCCCCCCCCCCCCCCCCCCCCCCCCCCCACCCCCACTCAACATAAGAGTTTTAAGGTTCCATTGTCTCCTATTTTCTTGATATTTCTAGCATACAATGGTGTTCAAGGTTCATTTATAAGGTGTTCTAATGTGTTTTCAAGATTTGGGTTTCAAGATTTAGCTAGGGTTTCATCTAGTTTAAGTTGGGTTTTTATAAGTTTTAGATTAAAAATCAAAGCCTAGGGTTTCATTTGTGTTCATCATCATTGTAAGCATACCCTATCTACTCTTTTGATTTTCATACATCTTGATCATGATTTTACACTTTTCCATACTTACATTATCTTTATTTTGTTCATGAACATCTTGATTGTATAGTTATATCACCAACTAGTTACTTTTAAAAAGGATTTTCAAGAAATCAAGAACAACACTTACATATTTAATTATTAAGTGTATTGTTAATTTTGTTGTTCAGGAACTAGCTTATTTAGTGTTATGGTTTATTTCATGTTTTTATTCATTATGTTGTAAAGAGTTGGATGAGATTATTTTAGTTTGGATGTTGTTGATTGTGAAAGAGGTTGAGGTGATTAGGTTAGAAGGTTTTGTTCTATAAAAATGAGGATAGGTTATAGATTTTTAAGGTATATATACCCCTTAAAACAGCTGAATTTAACAGTAGAGTTAGGAATATTTTGGCAAGTTAAAACATTAAAAATATGTTAGTACACTTAATTACGAAGCCGTGCATATAAAGAACTCGAAAAATAGACATATAACGAATGAGATATGGTCAAAACAAGATTAGTAACAATACCGGAAAAAAACTGTTTTTCTATACAAATCTGGCAGATTTAGTTTTTGTAATTTTGACCCTTTTCGGGTCTGAACCGGCTAATGTATAAAACTAGAAACTTCCTCGAAATGATTTTTCGACAAAATCACGCGAGTTTTTGAAGCCCGAAAGTGTAAAACGGAGGAGTAAATCCTCATCAAACTTGGACTATTTTTCGAAAAATGTCATAAAAATTTCCTGCACACTTTTTACTAAGTATGTTGCTGTTAGGAATTAGAAATGGTGATTTCGGATGTTTTCGGGTCCGTTTGGACTATAAAAACATTAGGAAATAATATAGTATCACTTATATAATAATTATACGCGTTTTACACTTTATAAATATTATTTTATAAACTAGTTACTCTATAAAATAAGTTGACGTTGTAAAAATAATAAAAATAGTAAATCAAGCGAACTAGACTATAATTAATTTTCGGACAATTAGGATATATTACAAAAGTATATACCTGGAAATTAAATGATGAATTGAACGTAAACATTATTTTGGCTAATAACTAAAACTAAAACTATTAGGTGGTGATATAACAATATAAAATATAATGTATTATTTTATATTCACTTGCGTTATTCTAAATCGGCCTATAATTAAATAGGTTGCATACCGGTCTTTTGTGACGACATTCCTTGTTGATTTTTCTAAAGTCAGTACCATCACTTAAGGTGAGTCTCATAGCCCTTATTTTTCTCGTTTTGAACTTTCTTGGGGGAGAATACATGCAAGTTTACAAACTTGTTTACTTACCCGTTTACAAACTCATTTACATGATAAATTTTCAAACTCGTTTACATGCTCGTTTATTTTATAACAATGCGATTACTTTTCAAGACTTTGTGAGATTTCATAGCCCCACTTTTACTTAATACTTGTTTTGAAATATTTTGGAAGTGAGATTACATTAATCATTTTTACGTTTGAATACAAGTACAAATTACTCGTTTACGGACTGGTCTAAGTACCCATTAACCTATGACTTCCAGTACGCCCTTTATCATGAACCGTTAATCACTCAGTAACCTGTAAGCAGTAAGCATGAATGTTGTGAATACATCTATTGGGGTTGACATCCCCACTCGGTTTGAATAAGTACATGTCAAACGGGCGAAATTCCATTTGAGTTACTTTACGGGTGTTCCGGGTAGGGCACCTGCATGGGCACATATTCTTGATTACAATTCACGCTTGGGTATCATGAGCTTAGACCGTGGTAAACACATTTTGTGTGGATTTGTATTTATTATACTGTCATACACACTTTAAAATCTTGTGATTCACATTTACAGTTTTATAAACCTATGTGTTGGTAGAAATATTGTGATATTTAATCTATACATTCTCTTCATGTTTTGGTGATGACAAACATGTAACTTATAACACATAACGTAAAGTGCTTAAGTTACTCGTAATCACAAATCATCAATTCGTCAACATCTTTCGACGTCTCAAGTTTTCTTCAACAATAAATTTAAGTTCGCACCCGACGTAAATCACTAAAGGTGTGAACAAACAAACTTTAATTTGTTGAATGATCAAAGAAATTTTTTATTTTTCCAAACCTTACATTTATAAAATGGGACAAACATTTTTAAAATATATACAAAACATTTTTGTATTTATAAGAAATGTTTTATTCAAAATAAATATTTTGAATTCAAATTTTCTACCTAGAAACGGCTAGAAAGTTCCAGAAAAACCTTCCCCACAAAAGGACAAAAAAGGAGCGTCTGAAAAATGGGCGGCCCCCTTAATTAATTAAGGGGACCGGCCATAATTAAGGGGACCGCCCTTGTATAATTAAGGGGACCGCCCAAATAAAAAATTAATATTTTTGCCTATAAATAGTGGACTGTTTCCACAGATTTTCTCACCTCTTTGCACAAAGTTTTCTCAGATCTAAAACCTCCTTTCAAACCCTTTCCTTTGATCACTTAACTTATTATAAGTTTGTTTAAAATGTGATCCAATCATCCATCCATTGAAGTGCAAGAGAAGAACTTTCGTTATCATTAAGATACGAAGTTATGTAGGCTAGTTAGGGCATTCGTGACATGTCTTACATTCACAATGTATAGATCGAGTTCATGTATTCCAAACTTGTGTAATTGCTTAATCATGGTGATCATGGTGTGTATTGTAGTTAGATCATGGTGATCTTACCAAGTAGTGTTAGATAGTTGTGATATAAGTAGTGTGATGAAGTGAAGTTATGAAGAAGTTTTGAAGTTGTAAAGAAGTCATGAAGTTGTGAAGTCGTAAACAAGTCGTGAAGTCGTGTTGTGATAGATTGGTTCTAGCTAAGATTAGAACTCGACATTTAGCTTTGTGTCGTAAATCGGTGTAAGCAACATTGTGTACGGTTTTCTCCGCCTTAAGGGAGCTTGTTGACTAGTGAAGTAACTCTCGAGTTGGGTACTCGGGGAGTGGAGTAGGGCGAAGAGGTGCTTCGTGACCGAACCACTATAAATCATCGTGTCCAGTTTGCATTTCCTTTCACTTATCTCTTTACATTTATACTTGCATTTTACTCGCTTTATATTTTATACGTGTCAATTGTGTGATGTGTATCATTATATAGTTTTTAATTATGTCTTGAATAAGATGTGAAATGTGTGTTGGTTTGTATTGTTGTAAATCGATGTATAGAATATGTGTATATAACTCGTATGAACACTCATCATATTGTATCACGCTTGATCGGTAATTTGATACGAAACATTTTAAGATTTTTAATGGAAACGTATTCACCCCCCCCCCCTCTACGATTTCCACAATTGGTATCAGAGCCACGTCGCTCTAATTTTCAAAACAAATGGTTTTAAAAATTGAGTACGATCCATGTATCAAATTACCCATTAAGGGGGATTAAATATGAAAAGTGTTTTGTTGATTAACTTGTATTAGTTTTGATCTTATATACACTAATGATACTAGCTCGAGATAAAAATGATACTTAAGATAAGTGTTATATCTTCGGTATCAAATTCAGAAAGTTGTACACCTTTCCGCAAAGTCAAAAAATATTTTTTTTACAAAAATTGAAATTCTGAGTATCAGGTGGGCGGCCCCCTTAATTTTAAGGGGACCACCTGTCTGATTCGGCAGTTTTTCAGAAACTTTGAAAAATCATATAAAATCAATCGTAAGTCCGTAGAAGTCGTGTCACCCGCCATTTCGAAGAGAATTGAGTCTACTTTCATATAAAAATACTTTCAAGTATTTATTTCAAACTTAATTTAGTCAGAAAGGCAAAATACTATTTATTGTCCAAAACGTTGAGTCTCATTTTAACGTATAACTTGTATTTTGTCTTTTCCTTTTGAGTCAGACATTTCTAGTCGGTATATCTTTGAAAAATAGTGTAATTAACTTTTCAAAAATATTAAACTTGATTTTTGAAATGGGGAGGAAACTAATTTGTCTTCAAACAAAACCGAGCTAAGTATACATTGTTGTATCTAATACACAAAACTACGACAAGTACGTTTATGTGGTATGCTATGTGATTATGTGCACTTTTTTATATCTTAAGTTAGTAAAAATTATTAAATGATCGTTTATACTTGTAATTAAGTTAATTGAATATCTAAGCATATGTGTCATGTACACTATTCGTTTGTAGCTAGTTTTTCGGATTATGAATAACTAGAACTTGTGCTAGATTTTTGCATTAAGATTGCAAAATTCTTCTTGCATTGCATATAGGCATAGATCACTTAACTTACAAATGTTACATAAACATCTTATAAATCTTTTCGGGTATGGGAATATATTTAGGAATAAGAGTTCAATAACTTGTCAAGTATATTATTAAATGTATTAAAACTAGTCACCTAAATATTTCCAACGATTTAATCTATTTTCAACAACACGTTTAAATATTTTCAACAACTTGCTTGGTTTGACCTTGGGTTGGTCAAACAAAAGAAAAGATTGTATTAATACATCAATAACTAAGAAAAAGAGAATGATTGTGCTTGCATGGTTTTAACATACACATAATTATATTTTTTTTAAACATATAGTATTTTACAAAAGATGCGTGTTATAACACCTCGTGTTTTAGGTCATTGTATGACATTATGAAATTCACAATTTATTTTTAGGGTTTTACGCGTTTGCTCTTAAACCGTAAACGTTAAGTTAAATCGCGTAAACTAAAAATGATCATTCAATGTAAACGGGCATTAAACGATTAAATGTTTACATCAAGCAAGTGTTATATGATTATTATGAGGATAATTAATAACTTTGTTCATCTTATTTTTATTGGCTACGTAAAATGCTTACGTTTCACGATAAAATGCGTTTAGGCATTCCCGGAAGTTCCAAAACCTAACTACGCCTAAACGAATACCCACGATTATACCCAATACCCAAAATAATTAATATAACATCATATATATATGTGTTATGCCGAAATTATTAGGATAGAACCAAGAATTTACATCTTATACATAATATCTAGATATTTTAAAAGATCTAGGGAACAAGTTTCTTACACCTTTATCAACTTGACTTGTTAACCTTGACCAAGGGTTAGAAAGTAACCATGGTTAGGTTAACAAGATATTTTTACTATAAATACTCATGCATGCATAGGTAACCTTTACTTAACTCTTTACATGCAAAAATTCATTTTCTTTCTCTCTTTTACACTCCAAAACCCACGGCACAATTAACAAACACAAACAAATCCATACTTTGATTTTCTAAGATTATACAAGCATACACACCTCATACTTAAGGTATTCTAAGAAGGTTTCAAGGGTTGGTTAAGCTTTGAAAGGGTTTTAAGAAGTTATTGCAAGATTAGGGTTTTGGAAACCTAATCTAGGGTTATAAGCTTGAAAGCTTGGATTTGAATCTAAACACGGGTTTAGAACTTATTTCTCATCTCTTACATCATCTCTAAGGTTTTCTTAATTCCTTTATACTTTTATTTCTTATGATTTTATGTGTTATATGTTAAATATGGCTATAATCACCACTAAGGACTTTCTAATATGTAAAATGAGTTATTAATTATGTTTATGATTTTATGCACTTATTCTTATGTCATATGATCATATATATCATGGAAAAGTAAATATAAAAGTATGTTAACATATGGTTTAAGTATAAACATGTTTAGATTAAAATTAGGGTTTTATAAGTTTTCTTAATCTTCACATGTGAATATAATGAAAGTAAAAGGGTTGAACTTGTTGCAATGAATTTACAAGGACTAGGGATGATATTGGACTTTATTATAAGTACCACAAGTGTCAAATGTGTTTTTAAGAGTTTTTATAGTAAACTACTAAGTTAATACTACATAAAACAAGGTTTTTCTAAAGTTAAACATATAAATACTTAGGGGCTGTTTTAATTCGAATTTTAGACAGTAGGTATTGTTATAATATAATAATAATACGTCTCGTGATGATTCCGAAATGATAAGAAACTTGAAAAACCGATCTATAACGTAAAAAAAATGATACGTTTAATTCACGCGTTTAGGACTATAAAATACTTTTATAAACTATTTTTAATAAAAAGTTACCTATTTATTATAGGCAACTTTTATTTTTAAAAACATTAATATAATGATATAACTTTTATTTACGAGGATCGTACTCGAAGGAATCGCTTATAAAACGGGAATTATAACGAAATAAAAACTACGACATTTCGATAATTAAAGTTTATAAAGTAATTTATAAACTATGAACAGTAAAAGAACTTTCATCAGCTCGGGACCCAACTTTATAAAATTATATACTCTTTTAATAACAAAAACGTACTCGAAGGAATCACTAAAATCGGGATTAAAACGAATAAGTTATTACGATTACAAGTTTACGCTAATTAAAGCCTAAAACGACTAACTAGCTGTCATGAACAGTAATTTTACTATTCATCGCAGAATCTTAAAAACTTGAAAATGTAATATTTTGGATTTTCGCTCGTCTTCTACGAAGACCGTGGTGTAAGAAAACGCGAGCAACGGGCTTAAAACGACCAAATTAGGTCATTTTTACGAAAAGTATATTTATAAATGTTTTCACTTTATAAATATTATTTTTACTAAAACGATTAGTCGGTGATTATGCTATATAGAATATTGAGTGGTTATCAAAGTGCTATAATACTAGGGAGTTTCATAATGAGGCCTCTTCGGATGGCGTATCGACGAGTTGTTGGATTTACGATTTAAAGTGTCCTAACTCCTCGTACGTCATGTCATGACCTCTTTAATTATGATAGCCCGAACGATAGTACGATGTAACAACTATAAGTTTATATTCAATATTATTAATTAAAGTACTCAGTACTTATACAACCTTAATTTAAATAGGTTGCATCTATCGTCTTGCGTGACGTTTTATCTGTGATTATTTGGACTATCTGTACTCAAGGTGAGTTCATAGCCCCACTTTTATAGTTTTACTGATTTATTATTATTTGGGGTGAGAACATGCTTTGTTTTATAAATTGGACGCAAGTGTTTAAAGTATATTGATTATGTGTTGCCTAAGTAGCGATAACCCTCCTGAGCCCACTTTCATGAACTGTCAATTGCATAGATGTAGTTGCTAATTACATTATGTGAGCGCGAATGATATAAATAGATCTATTGGGATTAACCTCCCCGTTTGGGTGATTAGCTATCACTGGGAACGACCGTTGACCATGTCGGACTTGGATGTTGCGGGTTACAACATCTGTACGGGCAAATAACTGCTAAAATAGCAAATATAGGTTGAGCTTCGGTGTCATGAGCTTAGTGCAACAGTAATCTGGTTTTGTGATTGTGGCATATGTTGTAACATCACGGGAAAGTCTTGCGGTCCTGCATAATTTAAATACATAAACCTATGAATTCACCAACAATTTTGTTGACGTTTTAAGCAATGTTTTCAGGAGGTCATTAGGCACGAGATGCCAAGGATGCATTGGATTATGTTTTGGATTGCACTGTTAAAGATTTATGTGCATCATGTTTTGGGAAATCTATGTTATCTTTTGTAATATTAAACAAAGAACAAGTAAAGCTATAAGCTTTTGTAATATGTCTTTTATTTAAATCCAATGTATCAATTTAAACGACTTTTGTGTCGTTCTTATATATATCTTGTGCTGTTGATCTTGAAGTAACATGCCCCGGATCCTTATTCCGCTGCGACCCATTTTGGGGGTGTTACAGATTGGTATCAAGAGCCAAGGTTATAGAGAACCAGGTCAAAATGTTTTTGCTGGACTATAACCGTTTTCAAACATTGCATACATACAAAAGGGTTTTTACGGGGTATTCATGTACAAATTGTTGCATTAGTCGGTTAGGCTATATGCATGCATAATTGATATACGTGTTTATAATATATTACTTATATAAGGATAATAGTCTTATATTAATATACTTATATAAGCTAATTTTTGATTTCAGATACTATCATGTCAGATTCTGAGCACTCTACGGTTACGTACACTACGATATCCAGTCCATATGAGGACCCATCAGACATGGGGTCACCAGGAGTCGAGGGACCTATTTTTCAGGATCCACCATCTCCGGATTACATACCTGGCCCTGAGGGACCACCATCCCCAGATTATGTGCCTGGCCCTGAGGAGCCAGAGCAGGCACCACCTTCACCTATTTACGTACCATTTGTTCCGGAGCCTGTTTACCCGGAGTTCTTACCAGTGGACGATGAGGTATTCCCGGCTGAGGAGCAGCCACTGCCTGCTGCTGACTCACCTACTCATCAGTCACCAGGGTATATATAACGCGACGTCGACCCTGAGAAGGCTAGAGTAAAGGTTTAGTAGGTTTTTATTTAAGTAGCAAAGGTTAAGAGCAGTTTAGCAGTTCGGCAGTACTAACGGATAAAGGAAGGTTTTAGTTTAAGCAAAAAATATAAAGACTTAAAGCAGTAGTTAGCTAAATTTAGACTAGTCCAAGAGGAGTAAGTTAGTTGATGAGCTGGCTTAGGAATGGGACCTAGAGGAGGATGACGAGGAGGATCCTGAGGAGGATCCAGCCGACTATCCTGCTGACAGAGGAGATGACGATGATGATGATGCAGAGGAGGAGGAGCACTTAGCTCCTGCTGACCCTGCAGCTGTTGCTTATTCAGCTGATCAGGACCCCTACCTTGCTTATCGCGTCACGGCTAGGATGTCCATCCGACCCCAGGCGCCGGCACCATTCCTCTCCGAGGAAGTTGCTGAGAGATTGTTAGCCTTACCTACTCCACCACCATCACCTCTCTCTCCATACTCATCACCACTTCCTCAGATACCCTCTCCACCATTACCTATATCATCACCACCACCCAATGGCCCTACATATGTTGAGGGATCTCTGGGATCCCGAGCTGCTGGGATTAGACAGAGAGATGCACTACCATCTCCTGTTCATGAGACTGAGATGCCTGAGATCTGTTTACCGCTTCGTAAGAGGCCGCGTCGTACTACTCCTGGTCCTGGATACGAGGTCGGGGAGAGTTCGGCAGCTGGTGCTGCTCGGCAGTTTGGACCTACCACAGCTGAGGCAGACCTTTATGGATTTGCTGAGATGTTAGATACCGCTCCAGGACGCCAGACGTCTAAAGAGTTAGGCTATGGTATTACGGATACATGGGATGACCTTGTAGGAGCCATCCAGGAGATTGCACCGACCACCCTAGATGGGGTCAATCAGAGAGTTATTGAGTTGGCTACTACGGTTGACCAGGAGGATGAGATCATATATTCTCAGCTGGATGATGCACGATATGACCGAGCTCTACTTAGAGCCCGAGTCAACATGTTGTACAGGGATAGGCCATTCCACAGACGCACTGCCCTTCTGATAGAGGAGGAGGCCAGATTATCTCGTGCCGCTTGGGCACGGTCGATGGATGCTTGCGATCAGGTACATTCTGAGGGCATATCACTTCGGACTACGGTCATGGCTCAGCAGTCCGAGATCACTGAGTGAGGCAGCACGACGTAGGAGGAGGCGGGGGTGAATACAGATCTGCTGACTGCACTTCGGAGACAAGAGACAGTTAGTGGAGACCCTAAAGGATAGTGAAGAAGCCTTCACGGCTCAGATGATCGAGCTTCAGGAGACACAGGGACTGCTTAAGGAATCCTTGCAGAGCCCAGAGCTACCCAGAGGACGGCCAGTAGCAGTTCTTTAGACTTGGGTTATAGTTGAAGCTAGTGTACAGTCTGTTAAAGTATTATGGGTTATTCCCAGCTCAGACTGTAATAGAATTTTTTTTTTTGTCTAGCTATATGTTTAGATCTTTTGTTCATATACTCGGCTACTTTGTACCACGACCTACTAAGTATTACGAGTATATCTCGGCTAGTATGGCTTTAGGTTTATTTTTGTCTTGTTAACCTAAGTGTTTATGTGATCGTTTGTACTTTAAACCTATTCCATGTTCATTTTCCCAAGTTATATATGAAAAGGTTGGATTATGTTTTATATGAAATCGAATTTATTGTGAATGAATGTCGATTTGTTAATTTCAATACTGTTGTGTATTTCACCTTGTGTTGTGATCTCATTTTTATTCATTATGTATACATCGGGTTATAGTTAAGATTTTTGAAATCTAACGGGTATTATGTTTTCTTGTGATTTAAGAAAATGGCACCAAGAGGAAGGCCTACAAGGCCCACGAGGTTAAATCCAGGTACAACTCCCCCACCAGTCGCAGACCCTACTACCACCACTTCGGTCACTAGTGCCCAACTGCAGGTCATGATCGACGAGGGTGTCACTGCTGTGTTGGCAGCACGTGCTACGACCCGAAATGTCAACCTATCATGACTTCATGAAATGTCAACCCTTATGACATTATGTAATTCATAATTTATTTTTAGGGTTTTACACGTTTGCTCTTAAACCGTAAACGTTAAGTTAAATCGCGTAAACTAAAAATGATCATTCAATGTAAACGGGCATTAAACGATTAAATGTTTACATCAAGCAAGTGTTATATGATTATTATGAGGATAATTAATAACTTTGTTCATCTTATTTTTATTGGCTACGTAAAATGCTTACGTTTCACGATAAAATGCGTTTAGGCATTCCCGGAAGTTCCAAAACCTAACTACGCCTAAACGAATACCCACGATTATACCCAATACACAAAATAATAAAAATAACATCTTATATATATATATGCCGAAATTATTAGGATAAAACCAAGGAGTTACAACTTATACATAATATCTAGATATTTTAAAGATCTAGGGAACAAGTTTCTTACACCATTATCAACTTGACTTGTTAACCTTGACCAAGGGTTAGAAAGTAACCATGGTTAGGTTAACAAGATATTTTTACTATAAATACACATGCATGCATAGGTAACCTTTACCATAAACTCTTTATACTTGCAAAATTATTTTCTTCCTCTCTTTTATAAGTCCAAAACCCACGGCCAAAATAAGCCATACAAACAAATCCATACTTTGATTTTCTAAGATTATACAAGCATATACACCTCATACTTAAGGTATTCTAAGAAGGTTTGGGTTTTAGCAAGTTATTGCAAGATTAGGGTTTCAAACCTAATCTAGGGTTTATAAGCTTGTAAGCTTTGGTTTTGAATCTAAACACGGGTTTAGAACTTATTTCTCATCTCTTACATCATCTCTAAGGTTTTCTTAATTCCTTTATACTTTTATTTCTTATGATTTTATGTGTTATATGTTAATTTTATGTGTTATATGTTAATTATGGCTATAATCACCACTAATGACTTTCAAATGTGTAAAATGAGTTTTTATTTGAGTTTATCAATTTATACACTTATTCTTATGTCATATGGTTATATATATCATGGAAAAGTAAATATAAAAGTATGTTAACATATGGTTTAAGTATAAACATGTTTAGGTTAAAATTAGGGTTTTATAAGATTACTAAATCTTCACATATGAAAGTAATGAAAGTAAAAGGGTTGAACTTGTTGCAATGAAATTACAAGGACTAGGGATGATATTGGACTTTATTATAAGTACCACAAGTGTCAAATGTGTTTTTAAGAGTTTTTATAGTAAACTACTAAGTAAATAATACATAAAAACAAGGTTTTTATAAAGATATACATATGAATACTTAGGGGCTGTTTAAAATCCGAGTTCCATACAGAAATTTTGAACTTAATAAATTATAATACGCCTCCTGACGATCCATAATGATAAGAAACACGAAAAAACCGATTTATAACGAAAAAGATACATAAAAATAAATAAATATATTATAAAAAAAAAATTAAAAAAAAAAAATATAATTTTATATTAAAAAATTCATAATAATACAAAAGGTAGATTAAAAATTAAAAAAAAAAAAAAAAAAAAATAAAAAAAAAAAAATGAAAAAAAAAAAAAAAAAAAAAAAAAAAAAAAAAAAAAAAAATAAGTTAAAAAAAAAAAAAAAAATTACGAGTTACAGACTAAAAATACTTCTATAAAACTACTTTTATAAAAAGTTACTATTCATTACAGCAAATTTTATTTTTAAAACATCTAGAATATGATATAACTTTTATTTACGAGATCGTACTCGAAAGAATCGCTAAAAACGGAACTATAACAAATAAACTACGACATTTTCGATAATTAAAGTTTATAAAAGTAATTTTATAAACTATGAACAGTAAAAGTACTATTCATCAGCGGACCCAACTTTATAAAATATAATACCTCTTTTAATAACAAAAACGTACTCGAAGGAATCACTAAAATCGGGATTAAAACGAATAAGTTATCGCGATTACGAGTTTACGCTAATTAAAGCCTAAAACGACTAACTAGCTGTCATGACTAAATTTTACTATTCCCCCCCATCGCAGAATCTTAAAAACTTGAAATGTAATATTTTTTGATCGCATGTCCCCCTTACACGAAGACGTGGACGTAAGAAACGCGAGCAACGGGCTTAAAACGACCAAATTAGGTCATTTTTACGAAAAGTATATTTATAAACGTTTTCACTTTATAAATATTATTTTACTAAAACGATTAGTCGGTGATTATGCTATATAGAATATTGAGTGGTTATCAAAGTCCTATAATATTAGGGAGTTTCATAATGAGGCCTCTTCGGATGGCGTATCGACGAGTTGTTGGATTTACGATTTAAAGTGTCTTAACTCCTCGTACGTCATGTCATGACCTCTTTAATTATGATAGCCCGAACGATAGTACGATGTAACAACTATAAGATTATATTCAATGTTATAAATTGAAGACTCGGTACTTATACGACCTTAATTTAAATAGGTTTGCATCTATCGACTTGCGTGACGTTTAACTTTGTATATTAGAGCTATCCGTACCAAGGTGAGTTCATAGCCCCACTTTACAGTTTTACTGATTTACTAATTTATTTGGGGAGAGAACATGCTTTGTTTTATAAATTGACGCAATGTTTTTAAATATATGGATTACGTGTTTGCCTAAGGAGCGATAACCCTGCCTGAGCCTATTTTCATGAACTGTCAATTGGCAGATGTAGTTTAATTGCATATGTTAGCGCTGAATGATATAAATAGATCTAATTGTATTAACCTCCCCTGTTTGGGTGATTATCTACCCTGGGAATGAACGCTGACCATGTCGGACTTGGATGTTGCGGTTACAACATCTGTACTGGCAAAAATAACTGCAAAATGCAAAATATAGGTTAAGCTTCGGTGTCATGAGCTAGTGCAACATAATCTGGTTTTGTGATTGTTGGCATATGATGTTAACATCACGGAAAGTCATGCGGACCCTACCCAATAATTTAAATTCATAAACCTATGAAATTCACCAACATTTTTGTTGACGTTTTAAAGCATGTTTTCAGAGGTCAATAGCCACGATGATGCCATATGATGCAATGGATTATGTTTTGATTGCACTGTTAAAGACTTAGGTAGCTACATGTTTTTGAAATGCTATGTCGTCTTTTTGTACTATTAAAATAAAAAACAAGTAAAGCAATAAGCTTTTGTAATATGTTCTTTTATTAAATCCAAGCATCAACTAAACGACATTAGTGGTCGTTCTTATATATATCTTGTGCTGTTGATCTTGAAGTAACATGCCCCGGATCCTTATTCCGCTGCGACCCATTTTGGGGGTGTTACAGATTGGTATCAAGAGCCAAGGTTATAGAGAACCAGGTCAAAATGTTTTTGCTGGACTATAACCGTTTTCAAACATTGCATACATACAAAAGGGTTTTTTACGGATTCATATACAAATTGTTGCCATTGTCGTTAAGCTAATACAGCAAAATTTGATATACGTGGTTTATAATATATAACGTAAATAAAGATAATATCGAATATTTTAATATACATATTATAAGTCACTTTTGATTTATGTCAGTCTCGAGCATGTCCAGATTCTGAGCACTCAACGTTACATACCATCAGAATCTTAGGACGATTTCAGACATCGATTCACCAGAGTCGATGGACCACCAATTATGCCTGAGTTCCACCATCGCCAGGACTACATACCAGGCCTTGAGGGACCACATCACAACTAAAACGTGTCCTGGCCCTGAGGAGTCCAAAGCAGGGCACCACCTTCACCTATTTACATACTTTGTTTCGGAGCCTGGTTTACCAGAGTCTTACCACTAGACGATAGAGTATTCCCGGCTGAGGAGCAGCCAATGCCTGCTGCTGACTCACCTACTCATCAGTCACCAGGGTATATACCAGAGTCCGACCCTGAGGAGGAACCAGAGGAGGATGACGAGGAGGATCCTGAGGAGGATCCAGCCGACTATCCTGCTGACAGAGGAGATGATGATGATGATACAGAGGAGGAGGAGCACTTAGCTCCTGCTGACCCTACAGCTGTTGCTTATTCAGCTGACCAGGACCATACAGCTTACGCGTTACGGCTAGATGTCCCACCGACACCAGCGCCGCCACACCGTTCCTCCTCCGGGAAGTAGCTGAAGATTGTTAGCCTTACCTACTCCACCACCATCACCTCTCTCTCCATACTCATCACCACTTCCTCAGATACCCTCTCCGCCATTACTTATACCACCACCACCCAATGGCCCTACATATGTTAAGGGATCTCTGGGATCCCGAGCTGCTGGGATTAGACAGAGAGAATGCACTACCATCTCCTATTCATAAGACTGAGATGCCTGAGATTTGTTACCACTTCGTAAGAGTCCCGCGTCGTACTACCCTGACCTGGATGCGAGGTTCGGGGAGAGTTCGCCATTCTGGCTGCTAGGCAGGTTGGACCTGCCATAGCTAGGGCAGACCTTTATGGATTTGCTGAGATGTTAGATGCCGCTCCAGGATGCCAGACGTCTAGAGAGTTAGGCTATGGTATTACAGATACATGGGATGACCTTGTAGGAGCCATCCAAGAGATCGCATCGACCACCCTAGAGGGGGTCAACCGAGAGTACTGAGTTGTTTACTACTTTGACCAGAGGATGAGATCATATATTCTCAGCTGGATGATGCACGATATGACCGAGCTCTACTCAGAGCCCGAGTCAACATGTTGTAAAGGGATAGGTCATTTCAAAGACGCACTGCCCTTCTGATAGAGGAGGAGGCCAGATTATCTCGTGCCGCTTGGGCACGATCGATGGATGCTTGCGAACAGGTCATTCTGATGGCATATCAACTTCGGACTACGGTCTAGGCTCAGCAGTCCCGAGATCACTGGTTGCAGGCAGCAGACCGTAGGAGACAGTCGGTGATTACAGAGCAGCTGAAAGCAACTTCGGTGACAGAGACAGTTAGTGAGCACTAAAGATAGTGAAGAGCCTCAAGGACTCAGATGACAAGCTTCAAGACAGTCAGGGACCATGCTAAGAACTTGCAGAACCATAGCTACCATAGGAGGCATACAGTTCTAAGACTGGGTTATGACAGTAGCTATTTTCTAAATCAGTCCTGTTAAGTATTATGGGTTATTCCAGCTAGCAGACTGTATAGATCTTTTTTTTATTTTTATTGGTTTTGTCTACAACTCTGTTTAGAACTTTTTGTTCATAAATATATCTGCTAACTTAGTACAGCCTACAAAGTTATTACGATATATCTCGGCGGCTTTAGGTTATTTTTTCTTGTAACCTAAGTGATGGGATCGTTTGTATTTAAACCAATCATGTATTATTTTCCCAAGTTCTATATGGAAAGGATGGATTATGTTTTATATGAAATCGAATTTATTATTGAATGAATGTCGATTTATTAATTTCAATACTGTTGTGTATTTTACTGTGCGATGTGATCTCGTTTTATTTATTATGTATACATCGGGTTATGGTTAAGATTTTATGAAATCTAACGGGTATTATGTTTTCTTGTGATTTGAAGAAAATGGCACCAATAAGGAGACCCACGAGGTTAAACCCAGGTACAACTCCCCCACCAGTCACAGACCCTACTACCACCACTTCGGTCACCAGTGCCCAACTTCAGGCCATGATCGACGAGGGTGTCACTGCTGTGTTGGCAGCACGTGCTACGACCCGAAATGGCGATGATAGCCATACCTCGGGAACAGGTGTGAGAAGGAATGAACGCGCTGTTCGGGAGTGCACCTATCAAGACTTCATGAAATGTCAACCCTTATTCTTCAGGGGCACAGAAGGAGTGGTCGACTTGACCCAGTGGTTTGAGAGGATGGAAACCGTGTTTCGCATAAGTAACTGCACCGTGGAGAATCAAGTGAAGTTTGCCACTTGTACTCTTATGGGAACTGCTCTAACATGGTGGAACTCACATGCTAGGACAGTGACTAATGAGGTTGCATATGCAATGACGTGGTCTGACTTGAAGAAGAAGATGACAACTAAATATTGTCCGAGGAATGAAATCAAGAAGATTGAGGCAGAAATGTGGAACCTAAAAGTACAAGGCACCGATGTAGTAGCCTACAACCAACGTTTCCAGGAGCTAGCATTGCTGTGTGACAGGATGTTTCCTGAAGAGACTGACAAAATTGAAAGGTATGTCGGTGGGATGCCCGACCTGATTTACTCAAGTGTTGTGGCATCGAAGCCAAAGACCATGCAGGAGGCTATTGAGATGGCAACTGAATTGATGGATAGGAGGATTAACACTTTGGCTGAGAGACAGACAGAAAACAAGAGGAAGTTGGAAGATGCTCCTCGAAATTACCAAAACCAACAACCAAACAAAAGGCAGAACACAGGCAGGGCTTATGCTGCCCCAAGTAACTGTTGACAAGAAATCGTACGAAGGGACTAAACCTCTATGTCCCAAGTGTAACTTCAACCATTACGGTCCTTGTATACCAAAATGCACTAACTGCAAGAAGCTTGGCCACCTGGCCAAGGACTGTAGGAGCTAGGCCTGCAACTCAAAATAACAACACAACCGCAATAGAACAATAACACAACAACCGCGAACAACAATAACAACAACAACCGTATCAACAACAACCGAAGCCCCAGAGTGCAAATACCAATGCCATCGTTTGCTTTGAGTGTGGGCTCCAGGCCACTTCAGGAAGGACTGCCCCCATGGTAAGACCAAGAAAGTCAGGGAAATTGGTAACGGTGTAGCCATGGCTTTTGCCAGCGGGAGTTTGCATTGCAAAACCCAGATCAACAACGTTTGTTATAGGGTACGTTTCTCTTCTCCTAACAACCGTTGTGCATCCCATTTTAATTTGATACTGGTGCAGATAGAAGTTTTGTGTCTACTCAATTTAGTCTTTGAATTAATATACCCCCACTATATTAATCATGGTTATAACGTTGAATTAGCTGAATGGTAGAAATATTTGGGTAAATACGGTATTACTGTTGCACTTTAAATTTTCCCTAAACCATTCCGTTTCATCGTTGCCTAATGCCTGTAGAAATTAGGTACCTTATAGATCGTCATAATTGTCAGTGGGCCAGGTTGATGAAAATAACCAATACCGTTATGACTGTGCTAAAAAATCGTTCGTATTCCTTTTGGAGCGAAATCTACTTTTTCATGGAACGGAAAGTAGAAATAAATGCGACTCGATAAACAATCATCTCGTGCACCAAGGACCCTGAAGTATCTGCTACAGTATGATGTCACCTCTTTTGTGCACAATATTACCATCATGAGACTGAGACAAGTCGAAGAAGAAGCAACTGCAAGATGAACCGAACGATCACAAATTTCCCCGAAGTATTTCCCGAGGACCTATGCCAATGATCCTTCCACCTACCCAGACAAGTGAAATTCACATCGATCCTAGTACCTAGGTGCTCGTCACGCTGTACATCGGGCACCTAACGATTGGCCCCCTATCAGAAATAAAGAATTGGCGAACAACTACACGACTTTCCGACAAAGGCTTTATAAGATCCTAGTTCTTCACCATGGGAAGCTCTCAGTTCTATTCGTCAATAAGAAAAGATGATCTTATGAATGTGCATAGATTATCGGAAAAAAACAAACTAACGGTGAAGAAAAACCGTTTATTCCGCTACCAAGAAATGATACTTATTTGAACGCAACTTTCAAAGGGTCGAGTGTCTACTCGAAGATCGACCTAAGGTCAGGTTATCACCAATTGAGGGTTCGAGAAGAAGACATCTCGAAGACTGCCTTCAGAACTCGATATGGACATTATGAATTCCAAGTTATGCCGTTTGGTTTGACCAACGCACCTGCTGTGTTTATGGACCTCATGAACCGAGTGTGCAAACCTTATCTGGACAAATTCGTAATTGTCTTTATTGATGATATTTTGATCTATTCCAAGAACAAGCAAGAGCACGAAGAGCATTTGAAGATAATATTGGAGTTGTTGAAGAAAGAGGAGTTGTATGCAAAATTTTCCAAGTGTGAATTTTGGATTCCCAAAGTACAGTTCCTCGGTCACGTGATTGATAATAAAGGCATTCATGTGGATCCAGCCAAGATCGAATCCGTTAAAGATTGGGCATCTCCTAAGACACCAACGGAGATTCGTCAGTTTTTAGGTCTTGCTGGGTATTATCGACGATTCATTGAAGGGTTTTCAAAGATCGCCAAACCAATGACAAAGCTCACTCAAAAGAAGGTCAAGTTATGATAGGTTGACAAACAAGAAAGCATCGTTCCCCAGTTATTAAAGCATAAATTGTGTAATGCACCAATTCTTCTGGCTTTAAACCCGAAGGAAGTAGAAGTAATTTATCTATACTCAGCGATGCTTTAAAGAAGGGTTTGGGCGCTGTTATGATGCAAAGGAAAAGTTATTCTTATTCATCCGCCAGTTAAAGATCCATGATAAGAACTAACTACTCATGAACTGGAACTTGGTAATCCAGTAGTGTTCGCTCTGAAGCTTTGGAGCACAATCTGTATGGTACCAAGTGTACTGTGTTCACATATGATCATAAGAGTTACAGCATATTCTTAATCAGAAGGAATAGAACATGAGACAAACGCGATGGTTAGATTGCTGAGTGAGATTACGATTGCGATATTCGTTTATCCAACCAGGAAGGCAAATGGTTCTATTCTGATCGCTTTAGCAGGAAATAACGGGACCACGTTAAGATTTCGAGCTATAGTCATGACATTTGGGCTTGGATCTTCTAAGTAAATCTTACAAGCTCAGACTGAAGCCCTGAAAACCAGAAAACAATCAAGAGTGAGGATTTGGGAGGTATGTTGGATTGAAAATGCAAATATCCAAGGCAATTTAGAAAACGGAAAAGTTGGAACTCTAACGGATGGAACCCTATGCTCAATGGCAGGAGTGGTTACCTTGTTATGGCGATTTGCGGACGGTGATCATGCACGAGTCCCACAAATCGAAGTATTCTATCCATCCAAGTTCCGAGAAAATGTATCAAGACGTAAAGAAGCTATATTGGTGGCCCAATATGAAAGCTGATATCGCCACCTATGTTAGCAAGTGCTTGACCTGTGCTAAGGTCAAGGCCGAACATCAGAGACAATCGAGTTTGTTGGTACAACCCGAGATACCTCAATGGAAGTGGGACAATATCCAAAAAAAACGATGGATTTTGTCACAAACTTCCTAAGCGTCATCACAAGGGTATGACACATTTGGTAACCGTAACCTGTCTTACAAAGTCAGCGAAGCTTATACCCATGAAAGAAACTGACCCTCTGGAGAAACTAGCGAGGATGTACTTAAAGGAAGTAGTAACAAGGCATGGAATACCGGTCTCGATTATTTGTTTTCGTGGATGTCACTTTCAGAAAGCTTTGGTGTACAAGCTAGATAAAGTACGGCTTAAATCATCCGCAAACTGACGGACAAAGGCGAAGAACCATTCAAACTCTCTGAAGATATGCTTAGAGCTTGTGTGATGCGAGCTTTGAATGGTTGGGTTTAAACAATTTGCCATTGGTCGATTTTCATACGAATAATAGTTTATCATGCTAGAATAAAGGCAGCACCCTTTGAGGGCACTTTTACGATAGAAAAATGTTCGATCGCTCTGTTTGTTTGTGCTGAGGTTGGAGAAGTTCAACACACGTCGCAGAAATAGTACAAGCAGAATGACCGAGAAAATCATTCAAGTTAAGCAAAGGATGCAAGGCCGCTCAGTTGATATTCAAAGAGAGCTACGCTGATTAGAAGCGAAGCCGAAGGAGTTTGAGGTAGGAGAGTAAAGGGATGCTACCAAAGGTTACGCCTTGGAAATGGGGTAGTACGTTTTGGCAAACGATGAAAATAAATCACCAGGTTTGTTGGACCTTCAATATGAATAAAATAGTTTGGAGACGTTGCATACAAGCTCGACTTCTGAGGAGCTGAGCAGATTCATAATACATTTCACAAAGTGTCCAACTTAAAGAAGTGGTCCATGCCGACGAACCTTAGCCGTTCCGTTTGATGGACTGTCATTTGATGACAAGCATCAGTTAGTCGAGGAACCGATAGAGATCACAATCGTAGAAGTTAAAACGTTGAAGCGTAGCCGTATCCCATTAGTTTAATGTTCGATGAACTCCAAGTGAGGTCCAAGCATTACATAGGAACGCGAAGATCAATTCCGGAATAAATAACCCACGATATGTTCTTAATGACCGGGCCACCGTCAAGTGCTCGCGCTTAAGCCTTGAGACAAGGCTCAGCTAACCGGGGTGAGACTATAACACCGAGTCTTGTTTTAGGTCATTGTATGACATTATGTAATTCACCATTTAATTTTTAGGGTTTTTACCGCGTTTGCTCTAAACCGGAAACGTTAAGTTTAAATCACGTATAACTGAAAATGTAACTATTCAAATGTAAACGGCATTAATGATAAATGTATA
The DNA here is from genome assembly GCA_026074375.1 of Tanacetum coccineum. Taxonomy (NCBI): domain Eukaryota; kingdom Viridiplantae; phylum Streptophyta; class Magnoliopsida; order Asterales; family Asteraceae; genus Tanacetum; species Tanacetum coccineum. The sequence goes on from BQNB010028495.1 coordinate 25,711, forward strand.
CATCAAGCAAGATGGTAAAAAGATTATTATGAGGATAATTAATAACTTTGTTCATCTTATTTTTATTGGCTACGTAAAATGCTTATGTTTCGCGATAAAATGCGTTTAGGCATTCCCGGAAGTTCCAAAACCTAACTACGCCTAAACGAATACCCACGATTATACCCAATACCCAAAATAATTAAAATAACATCATATATATATATATATGCCGAAATATTGAGGTTATGACCAAGACTTTTCACTTATACATAATATCTAGATATTTTAAAAATCTAGGGAACAAAACCTAACAACCATTAACAACTTGACTGTTAAACCATGACCAAAGGGTTTAGAAATAACCATGGTTAGGTTAACAAGATTTTTTTTACTATAAAATACACATCAGATAAGTGAACTTTACCTAAACTCTTTATACTTGCAAAAATTATTTTTCTTCCTCTCTTTTATAAGTCCAAACCCCACGGCTCAAAACCCATTATATACTCAATCCATACTTTGATTTTCTAAGATTATACAAGCATACACACCTCATACTTAAGGTATTCTAAGAAGGTTTCAAGGGTTGGTTAAGCTTTGAAAGGGTTTTAAGAAGTTAAAGTAAAGATTAGGGTTTTGGAAACCTAATCTAGGGTTATAAGCTTGAAAGCTTGTGAATTGAAAACTAAACAAACAAACGGTTTAAAACTTAATTTCTCATCTCTTACATCATGCTCTAAGGAGTGTAATCTATTCCTATACTTTATTTCTATGATTTTATGTTTTTTATATGTTAAATAAGGCGATAATCACCACAAAGGACTTCAAATAAGAAAAAAAAGTTATTAATTATGTTTATGATTTTATGCACTTATTCTTATGTCATATGATCATATATATCATGGAAAAGTAAATATAAAAGTATGTTAACATATGGTTTAAGTATAAACATGTTTAGATTAAAATTAGGGTTTTATAAGTTTTCTTAATCTTCACATGTGAATATAATGAAAGTAAAAGGGTTGAACTTGTAATGCATTGAAATAACAAGGACTATGGAGATATTGGACTTTATTATAAGTACCACAAGTGTCAAATGTGTTTTTAAGAGTTTTTATATTAAACTACTAAGTAAATAATACATAAAAACAAAGTTTTTATAAAGTTAAACATATAAATACTTAGGGGCTGTTTTAAATTCGAACTTAGACAGTAGGTAATGACATTTTATAAAAATAATACGCCTCATGACGATTCCATAATGATAAGAAACTCGAAAAACCCAATTATAAAGAAAAAGATACGTTAATTTACGAGTTCCGACTATAAATACTTTTATCAAACTATTTTTTATAAAAGGTTACAATTCATTACAGCAAATAATATTTTTAAAACATCTAAAATATGAATAACTTTTAAATACTAGATCGTCCACGTAAAGAATCGATGAAAACGGAACATAACAATAAACTTACACATTTCGATAATTAAAGTTTAAAAAAGTAATTTTATAAACTATGAACAGTAAAAGTACTATTCATCAGCGGTACCCAACTTTATAGAAATATAATACCTGTTTTAATAACAAAAACGAACTCGAAGAATCCACTAAACTCTGGGAATAAAACGAATTAGTTATTACGAATACAAGTTTACGCTAATTAAAGTCAGCCTAAAACAGTCAAACTAGCTGTTCATGAACATAAATTTTACTAATTCGATGCTGCAGAATCTTAAAACTTGAAATATGTAATAATTTTGATCGCATCGTCTTAAACTGACAAAGTCTTGGACATAAGAGAACGCGAGCACGGGCCTTAAAAACGACCGAAATTAGTTCATTTTTACGAAAAGTATATTTATAAATGTTTTCATTTATAAATATATTTTACTAAAACGATTAGTCGTTATTAAGCTATACTAGAAAATTGATGGTTAACAAAGTGCTATAATATCTAGGGAGTTTCATATTGAGGCCTCTCGGATGGCGTAATCGACGAGTTGGTTGGATTTACGATTTTATATTGATCCTAACCCGCGTTCGTCATGTTCATGACCTCCTTTAAATTATGATAGCCCGAAACGATGTACGATAGTAACAACTATAAGTTTATATTCAATATAAATTAATTAAATTACTCAGTACTTATACGACCTTAATTTAAATAGGTTGCATCTATCGTCTTGCGTGATGTTTTATTTGTGATTATTTGGACTATCTGTACTCAAGGTGAGTTCATAGCCCCACTTTTACAGTTTACTGATGTTAAGCTATTATTTGGGGTGAGAACATTGCTTTGTTTTTATAAATAGACGCAAGTGTTTTAAATATATGATTATGTTTTTTTGCCTAAGTAATCAAAACCCTCCATGAGCCCATATCATGAACTGTCAAGTGGATAGATGAGTTGTTAATTCCATTATGAGAGCGCTAATTTTTAAATAGAATCTATTGGGATTTGGGACCTCCCCGTTTGGGTGATTAGCTAATCACTGGGAAACGAACTTTACATGGTCGACTGTAGATTTTGCGTGGTAACAACATCTGTACGGCAAAAAAACTGCTAAAATACAAAATAATAGGTTGAGCTTAGTGTCAGAGCTTATTTGCAACAGTAATCTGGTTTTGTGATTGTTTGTCAAGATCTGTTTGTTAACACACGTGAAAAATCTTAGCTGTTCCTGCATAAATTTTAAATACATAACCCTAACTAATTCACAACAATTTTGTCGACGTTTTTAAGCAATGTTTTTCCAGGAGGTCAATAGCACGAGTTGCCAAGGATGGCATGGATTATGTTTTGATTGCACTGTTAAAGATAATGTGTATCATGTTTTGGGAAATCTATGTTATCTTTGTAATATTAAAACAAGAACAAGTATAGGCTTTAAGCATTTGAAATAATCTTTGAATTAAATCCAATGTAATCATTAAAACGACTTTGTGTCGTATCCTAATATATCTTGTGCTGTTGATCTTGAAGTAACATGCCCCGGATCCTTATTCCGCTGCGACCCATTTTGGGGGTGTTACATTTATACTTTTTATTATCATTATTTTATGTGTAATATGTTATTTATGGCTAAATCACCACTAAGGACTTTTTAATATGTAAAATGAGTTTCACTATGTTTATAATATATGCACTTATTCTTATGTCATGGTTTTATATATATCATGGAGAAATGAATGTTAAAAGAATGTCAACATATTGATTAATAAGTGTAACATATATATGAACAAATAGGTTTCTAAAGTTTACATTATTATGATAGATGTGCAAAGTAATGCAAGGGACTTGTGCTCCTTGATACTATGGACTCTCATGAACAAAACATCACCTAATGTGGACTAAAATATGATAAGAACATAAGATAATTAAGTGTTCTACTTAGTGTATTGTAACAAAGGTGGTAAAGTTAAAAAGTCTTAAAAACAAGTTTACACACTTTTGGAAAAAAATATCATAGGGCTTCTTGTAATTCAAATTTATACATACTATGTTTTATGAATATTTTATAAAATGACTACATGTCGACAAAGGATCGAGGGGGTCAATAAAGAACCAAAAATTACCGATTAATAACGTAAGAAGATACATCAATTACAAGCTTTACTATCATTAATATTACTTTTTATAAAATAATTTTTATAAAAATACTATTCATTACAGAAACTTCTTACTTTATAAACATCAATAATATGAAATAAAACTTTCAATTACGAGAAACGTGTATCGTAAGAAACGGCTTAAAAACGGAGCTATACGAATAAGATACGACAAAACGGGTTATACTTAATTAAAAGTAAAAGAAATGATTTATATAGCGTTAGATGAACATTAAAAACACTATTCATACATAGAATCTCAAAAACCCTAAGAATGTGATTTTAGGATCACGAAAAGGACGTCTTAATACGAAAGCAGGGCATAAAAAAAACGTGAGAAACATGCTTAAAAACACAAAGTTATGTCATTTATTAACTAAGGCGTGATTAAAAACCTTTACTTGTATATTCATCACAATTCCACTTAAACAAAAGATGGTGATAGATAGCTAAATAGAATATTCACGGGTTATATAAAGTGCTATAATACTAGGGAGTTTCATAATGTAGGCCTCTTCTTATGGCGTAACGAGTCTAGGTGTTGGATTTACGATTTAAATTGTCCTAACGTCCTCGTACGTCATGTCCATGACCTCTTGAATTATGAAAGCCCAACGATAGTACGATTAAACAACTATAAGATTAGTTATTAATATAATTACTTTACACGGTACTTATACGACCTATATTCAATAGGTAGCATCGGAATAATCGTGAAGCATTCCCACACTTGATATAATTTATCAAGATCACTCACGATAAGGGTGATTCATAGCCCCACACTTTTAACAGTTTTTACTGAATTTTACTATTATTTGGGGTGGAAACATGCTTTGTATTTACAAATTGGACGCAAGTGAATATTTTGCATGTGATTACATGTACGCACTAAGTATCATAACCCAAGTTAAGCCCATTCGCATGAACTGTCAATTGCAAAGATGTTGTTGGGAATTACATATGTGAGCGCGAATGTTTATTTATAGATCTATTTGGAAACGACCTCCCCGTTCTGGGACTAGCTATCACACCGGAACGAACGTATAACCATGCTCAAATCATGATGTTTTCGGTTTAGAACATCATTTCGGGCTGATAGCAAAAATTTGCCGAACAGACTGTCGAGCTTCAGTGTCATTATCTAGTGTAAATTATAATCTGGTTATGTGATTGTTTGCATATGTTTGTAACCTCACTGAAAGTCTTGCTTGCGGTCCTGCATAATTTAAATACATAAACCTATGAATTCACCAACATTTATATTGACATTTCAAGCAATGTTTTCATGAGGTCAATAGCACGAGGCGCCAAGCTAGCATTGGGTTACGTTTTGGATTGCAACGCTTAAAGACTTATATAATCAGTATTTTAGGGAAATTATGTCATCTTTTGTAATAATAACCAATAAACAAGTGAAGCTATAAGCTTATGTAATATGTACTTTTAATTAATCTAATGTATCAATTAAACGACGGTTTTTTTGTGTCGTTCTTATATATATCTTGTGCAATGTTATTGATCTGAGAAGTAACACGCCCCGGACCCTTATTCCGCTGCGACCCATTTTGGGGGTGTTACAGAATGGTTATCAAGAGCCAGGTTATAGAGAACCAGGTCAAAATGTTTTGCTGGAGCTATAACCGTTTTTAACAACAATGCATTTCGATCAAAAAGGGATTTATGGGACACACTATTAGTTATGTCATTATGGGACTAGATGCAAATTCAAAAATTGATATACGTGTTTATGATATATTACGTATATTACAATAAGAGCCTTATATAATATACTCTTATAAGTTATTTTTGCTGGTCACAGTGCGATGTGATCTTATTTACGATGCATATGTTATGTTACGTTATTGAATTGTATTGAAATCTAACGTATTTGTATTTTCTTGTGATTTAAGAACTATGGCACCAAAAAAGCCACAAGATCAACCCCGAGTCCACACAGTTACACCAGTACACCAGTTCTCAACAACCAAAACTGTTACTGTGGCACAACTTCAAGGCCTTTGATTGACAAGGTTGCTGCTCACAAATGGCTGAAGCAGAAGCGAAGCAGGTTTAGGAATGGCTACAATATCATGGTTACAGGAACCAAGGCCAGCCAACAAACAGCTCGCGAGAATGCTCTTACTTAGAATTCTTACAAGGCACACCTTTGACATCCAAATGCCACTGAGGGAGTCGTCGGACTCACTCGATGGTTTGAGAAAATGGAATCTGTGTTTAGCATTAGCAATTGCACAGCAACTAGCCAAGTTAAATTCGCGACTTGCACTCTAGCAAGACGATGCTCTACAAGGTGGAAAATTCTCATGTTAAGTGTGACCACAACTCCGAAGAAGTCTCATGCCCATTGCATGGGACACACTGAAGAAAATGATGAACTGATAAAGACTAGCCTACATGGTTGTGATATCAAGAAGATTGAAACTGAAAAGTTGGTAACCTTAATGTAAGGCACCATGTGGTGGCCTATAATCGAACGATTTCAGCAACTAGCCTTGAATTGTTTCCAAAAAGTTTTCCCAGGAATAAGGTAGACACTATTGAAAATTATACGTTGTGCTTACCCGATATGTTACTTGGCAGTGAAAGCATCAAAGTCAAGAGACTCATGCAAGGAAGTGATATAGTTTACAACTGAGATGAAGCAGGATAACCCATGCCTATGCGGAACAGTCAGGCATAAAGGAAAAGTAATTATGATGATCTTCCCCAGAAACAAACAAAATCAACAACAGCAGAATAACTGAGCAAACACATGGCCAGGCCAAATCTGTATGCAATAGTGACAAAAGCCATATGAATGGTCTAAGCCCTCTATGTGCCAATGATAATTGCCATCAAGAAGCATGGTCCTTGTCCGCCTAGTGCGTAACAGCAATGAGGGTTGGCCATCTGGCCAGGGACAGTATGTATTACCGCCGCCAAGCAACACAACAACAACAACAACCGTAACAACAACAACAACAACAACAACAACCGTAACAACAACAACAATAATCAGCAGGGCAATGGTTGCTTTGAGTGCGGAGCTCAAGGCCACTTTAAAAGAAACTGCCCGAAACTGAACAACAATGATCGTGGTAATCAAGCTGGGAATAACAGGGCTCCAGCGAAGGTGTATGCGGTTGGAAATGCGGGGGCAAACCCAGACAACGTCGTTGCGGGTACGTTCCTTCTAAACAACCGTTATGCTTACATCTTATTTGATACTGGTGCCGATAGGAGTTTCGTATCTACTGCATTTAGTACTTTGCTTGATATCGTCCCCAATACACTAGATCATGGTTATAACGTTGAGTTAGCTGACGGTAGGATAATTGGAGTAAATACTATATTGATGGGTTGTACGTTAAACTTTTTAAACCATCCGTTCAACATCAACCTAATGCCGGTAGAGATGGGTAGTTTCGACGCGATAATTGGCATGGACTGGTTGTCAAAATACAGTGCCGTTATCGACTGTGCTAAGAAGATTGTTCGTATCCCCTCCGGGAGCGAAATCCTAATCGTTCGCGGTGACGGATGTAGTGAAGGACACAGGACGCGACTAAACATCATCTCGTGTACCAAGGTTCAAAAGTATCTGCTAAAAGGATCTCACGTCTTTTTGGCACATGTTACTACAAAGGAAATTGAAGACAAGTCAGAGAAGAAGCGACTTGAGGACGTACCGATAGTTAAAGATTTTCCTGATGTATTTCCTGAGGATTTGCCGGGTCTTCCTCAGACTCGACAAGTGGAATTTCACATCGATCTAGTACCTGGTGCTGCACCTGTAGCACGGGCACCTTATCGATTGGCCCCATCAGAAATGAAAGAATTGGCGGATCAACTACAAGAGCTTTCCGACAAAGGCTTTATAAGACCTAGTTCGTCACCATGGGGAGCTCCAGTTCTATTCGTCAAGAAGAAAGATGGATCGTTACGGATGTGCATAGATTATCGGGAACTAAACAAACTAACGGTGAAGAACCGTTATCCACTCCCCAGAATTGATGATTTATTCGATCAACTTCAAGGGGGGGGGGGGGGGGTGTGGATCGAGTGTCTACTCGAAGATCGACCTAAGTCAGTTATCACCAGTTAAGGGGTTCGAGAAGGAAGACAATCCCGAAGACTGCCTTCAGAACTCGATATGGACAATTATGAATTCCGAAGTTAATACGTTTGGATTTTGACCAACGCACCTGCTGTGTTTTATGGACCTACATGAACCGAGTGTGCAAACCTTATCTGGACAAATTCCGTAATTGTCTTTATTGATGATTATTTTGATCTATTCCAAGAACAAGCAATAGCACGTAAGAGCATCTAAGAATAGATATTAGCGTTGTTGAAGAAAAGAGGAGTTATGTAATGCAAAATTTTCCAAGTTGTGAATTTTAGGATTCCCAAAGTAACAGTCCTCGATCACGAGATTGATAAAAAGAGCATACATGTGGATCCAGCCAGAAACGAATCCGTAAAGATTGGGCCGATCTCCTAAGACCCCAACGGGAATTCGTCAGTTTTAGGTCTTTGCAGGATTAATCGACGATTCATTGAATGATTTCCAAGATCGTCAAACCCAATGCCCAAGCTCACTCAAAGAAGGTCAAGTTTGAGTGGGGTGACAAACAAGAAGCAGCGTTCCAGTTATTGAAGCAGAAGTTGTGTAGTGCACCAATTCTGGCTTTACCCGAAGGAAGTGAAGATTTTATCGTATACTGCGATGCTTCGATCAAGGGTTTGGGTGCTGTGTTGATGCAAAGGGAAAAGGTTATTTCTTATGCATCACGCCAGTTAAAGATCCATGAGAAGAACTATACTACTCATGATCTGGAACGTTGGAGCATAGTGTTTGCTCTGAAGATTTGAAGCACTAAACTGTATGGTACCAAGTTACGTGTTCACTGATCATAAAAGTTTACAGCATATCTTAATCAGAAGGAATAGAACATGAGACAACGCCGATGGATAGAGTAGCTTAGATGATTACGATTTGCGATATTCGTTATCACCCAAGGAAGGCAATGTCGTTGCTGGATCTTGAGCAGGAAAGACGAGAACCACCGTTAAAGTTCAAGCTTTAGTCATGACTATTAAGCTTGCATCCTTCCAAATCAAATCTTGAATGGGGCGACAGACTGAAGCACGGAAACCAGAAAACATCAAGAATGAGATGTTAGAGGTATGCTGATTGAAAATGCTAAATATCCAGAGGCAATTAGAACGGAAAAGTTAGAACCTCGTACGGATGGAACCCTATGCCTCAATGGCAGGAGTTGGTTACCTTGTTATGGCGATTTGTGGACTGTGATCATGCACAAGTCTCCACATCGAAGTAATCTATCCATCAGTTCCGAGAAGTATGTATCAAGATGTAAAGAAGCTATATTGGTGGCCCAATATGAAAGCTGATATCGCCACCTATGTTAGCAAGTGCTTGACCTGTGCTAAGGTCAAGGCCGAACATCAGAGACAATCGGGTTTGTTGGTACAACCCGAGATACCTCAATGGAAGTGGGACAATATCACGATGGATTTTGTCACAAAGCTTCCTAAGTCATCACAAGGGTATGACACCACCATAGGGTAATCGATGATCCGTCCTTACAAAGTCGCAATCTCTATACCCTGAAAAAACTGACCCTCTAGAGAAATTAAGCGAGAATGTAAACCTAAAGGAAGTATAACAAGGGATGGAAATACGGTCTCGATTATTTGTGATCGTGACCCTAGGTTCGCATCAAATTTCTGGAGGTCACTTCAGAAAGCTTTGGGTACAAGTTTAGATATGAGTACGGCATATCATCCGCAAACTGACGGACAAAGCGAGAGAACCATTCAAACTCTCGAAGATATGCTTAGAGCTTGTGTGATCGACTTTGGAAATGGTTGGGTTAAACATTTGCCATTAGTCAAGTTTTCATACAATAACAGTTATCATGCTAGCATTAAGGCTGCACCCTTTGAGGCACTTTACGGTAGAAAATGTCGTTCGCCTGTTTTGCTGGCTGAGTTGGAGAAGTTCAACTCAACCGGTCATAGAGATAAGTCAAGAGACGACTGAGAAAATCATTCACGTTAAACAAAGATGCCGAGCCGCTCGTGAAAGGCAAGAAGAGCTACTCTGATTTAAAGCGTAACCAATAGAGTTCGAGGTTGGAGATAAAGAGCTGCTCAAGGTTTCCGCCATGGAAAGGGTAGTACGTTTTGGCAAACGAGGGAAATTAAATCCCAGGTTTGTTGGACCCTTCAAGGTAATAAAAAGGGTTGGAGACGTTGCATACAAGCTCGAGCTTCCTGAGGAGCTGAGCAGAGTTCATAATACATTTCACGTGTCCAACTTAAAGAAGTGTCATGCCGACGAACCCTTAGCCGTTCCGTTGGATGGACTTCATTTTGATGACAAGCTTCAGTTTGTCGAGGAACCTATAGAGATCACAGATCGTGAAGTTAAATGGTTGAAGCGAAGCCGTATCCCATTAGTCAAGGTTCGATGGAACTCCAAGAGAGGTCCTGAGTTTACATGGGAACGTGAAGATCAATTCAGGAAGAAATATCCACACCTCTTCACCAAGAATGCACCGTCGTCAAGTGCCGTGTGATAAGCCTTGAGGACAAGGCTCATTTAACGGGGGGAGACTATAACACCTCGTGTTTTAGGTCATTGTATGACATTATGTAATTCACAATTTATTTTTAGGGTTTTACGCGTTTACTCTTAAACCGTAAACGTTAAGTTAAATCGCGTAAACTAAAAATGATCATTCAATGTAAACGGGCATTAAACGATTAAATGTTTACATCAAGCAAGTGTTATATGATTATTATAAGGATAATTAATGACTTTGTTCATCTTATTTTTATTTGCTACGTAAAATGCTTATGTTTCGCAATAAAACGCGTTTCGGCATTCCCGGAAGTTCCAAAACCTAACTACGCCTAAACGAATACCCACGATTATACCCAATACCCAAAATAATTAAAATAACATTATATATATCTATATATGTCGAAATTTTGAGGATAGGACTCAAAATTTACAACTTGTACATAATATCTAAGATATTATAAAGATCTAGGGAACAAAACTCTTACACCATTATCAACTTGACTTGTTAACCTTGAGCAAGGGTTAGAAAGTAACATGGTTAGTTAACAAAAAGGATATTTTACTATAAATACACATGCATGGCATAGTTAACTTTACATAACCTCTTTACATTGCAAAATTTATTTTTCTCCACCTCTCTTATAAGTCCAAACCCACAGCCCAATTAAGCCACAACAAACAAAATCCATACATTTGATTTTCTAAGATATACAAAGCAAATACACATCATATCTAAAGGTATTCAAGAAGGTTTCAAGGTTGGTTAAGCTTGAAAGGGTTTTAGCAAGTTATTGCAAAGATTAGGGTTTCAACCTAATCTAGGGATTTATACGCAAGGTAACTTTTGGTTTTGAATCTAACACTGTTTTCTAGAACTCATTTTCTCATCTCTTTACAACAACTCTAAGGTATTTCTTAAATTCCTTATATAACTTTTATTTCTTATGATGTTTATGTGTTTTATAGTTTAATTATGGCTATAATCACCACTAAGGACTTTTAAATATGTAAAATGAGTTGTTAATTATGTTTATGATTTTATGCACTTTTTATCATGTCATATTGTCATATATATCATGGAAAAGTGAATATAAAAGTATGTTAACCTATGGAGTAAGTATAAACATGTTTAGGTTAAATTAGGGTTTTATAAGTTTTTCTTAATCTTCACATATGAAAATAATGGAAAGTAAATTGTTAAACTTATTACAATGAAATTATAAGGACTATGGATGATCTTGGACTTTATTATAAGTATTACATGTGTTTAAAATAGTTATAAGGGTTTTTATAGTAAACTACTAAATTAATTAATACATAAAACAAGGTTTTTATAAAGAAATATACATGAATACTTAGGGGCTGTTTTAATTCGAATTTTAGACAGTAGGTATTGATATAATATAATAATAATACGTCTCGTGACGATTCCGAAATGATAAGAAACTTGAAAAACCGATCTATAACGAAAAAGATACGTTAATTACGAGTTTACGACTATAAATACTTTTATAAAACTATTTTTATAAAAGTTACTATTCATTACAGCAACTAATATTTTTAAAACATCTAAAATATGATATAACTTTTAATTACGAGATCGTACTCGAAAGAATCGATAAAAACGGAACTATAACGAATAAACTACGACATTTTCGATAATTAAAGTTTATAAAAGTAATTTTATAAACTATGAACAGTAAAAGTACTATTCATCAGCGGACCCAACTTTATAAAATATAATACCTCTTTTAATAACAAAAACGTACTCGAAGGAATCACTAAAATCGGGATTAAAACGAATAAGTTATTACGATTACAAGTTTACGCTAATTAAAGCCTAAAACGACTAACTAGCTGTCATGAACAGTAATTTTACTATTCATCGCAGAATCTTAAAAACTTGAAAATATAATATTTTGATCACTCGTCTTACTACGAAGACGTGGACGTAAGAAACGCGAGCAACGGGCTTAAAACGACCAAATTAGGTCATTTTTACGAAAAGTATATTTATAAACGTTTTCACTTTATAAATATTATTTTACTAAAACGATTAGTCGGTGATTATGCTATATAGAATATTGAGTGGTTATCAAAGTGCTATAATACTAGGGAGTTTCATAATGAGGCCTCTTCGGATGGCGTATCGACGAGTTGTTGGATTTACGATTTAAAGTGTCCTAACTCCTCGTACGTCATGTCATGACCTCTTTAATTATGATAGCCCGAACGATAGTACGATGTAACAACTATAAGATTATATTCAATGTATTAATTAAAATACTGCGGTACTTAGACGACCTAATTAAATAGGTTGCCACTATCGTCTTGCGGACGTTTTTACTGTGATTATTAGACTACTGTACTCAAGGTGAGTTCATAGCCCCACTTTTACAGTTTTACTGATTTACTATTATTTGGGGTTGAAAGCATGCTTTTGTTTTTATAAAAAATTTTTGGGGAACGCAAGTGTTTAAAGTATATGATTATGTGTTTGCCTAATAGCGAGTAACCCACCTGGAGCCTATTATCATGATCTGTCAATCATAGAAGTAGTTGTTAATTTGCATTAAGTGAGCTCCCGAAATGATATTTAAAAAAACTAGATCTATTGGGATTAACCTCCCCGTTGGTGATTAGCCTATCAAAGGGGAACGTACTTTACCATGTCGGACTTGATGTTGCGGTTAAACACATCTATAACGGGCAAATAACAGCCTAAAATACAATATAGGTGAGCTTCGGTGTCATGAGCTATAGCAACAGTAATCTGGTATTGGTGCGTGTTTGGCATATGTTGTAAACATCACGGGGAAAGTCTTGCGTGTTCTGCAAATTTAAATGCATAAACCTATGAACTCAACCAACATTTTTGTTGACGTATTAAGCAATGTTTTCAGGAGGTCAATAGGCACGAGGTGCCAAGGAGCAATTGGATTTAAGTTTTGGATTGCACTGTTAAAGATATTTGCATCCATGTCTTGGGAATTCTATGTTAATCTTTTGTACTATAAACCAAAGAACAAGATAAAGCCATAGCCTTTGTAATATGGTCCTTTTTAATTTAAATCCAATGTGTCAATCTAAACGACTTTTGTGTCGTTCTTATATATATCTTGTGCTGTTGATCTTGAAGTAACATGCCCCGGATCCTTATTCCGCTGCGACCCATTTTAGGGGTGTTACACAAAACATTTTAGTCAACAAGCCCAGTCTCAATTTATTCGTGATCAAGATATCATTCGAGATCTAAAACAACAACGTGATAAATTGGACTTAGCTGTTATTGACTATAAAAGACAAAAAGAGGAATATCAAAAGACACAAACGATTTTCAATCAAACACAGCGTGACAAAGAGGAAAAATATCTTAATGATATTCTTCAGTTACAAGCTAAGAACAAAGATCTTGAAAACGTTGTTTGTAAAATGGGCAAATCAACTGAAACACTTCGGTTGCTTACAAATGAACAAAAAGCTTTTCGGGACAACTTACGGAAGTCGGGTTTGGGATATAACGGTCCTTATGTTCTTTCACAAGCTTATGCCAAAATTCCTAAGTTGTATCGTGCTTATGAACTTTGTAATAAGAATGAACAACTGCATGTGTTTGATTCTGAGGAAACTCTTGAGGATGCTGAAAAGAGTCAATTAAAAATGAACGAGTTTCAAAAAGATGAAAAAGTTCAGGAGTTAAAGATAAAACCAATCGATTACAGAAAATTGAACAAACTTTATGACGATTTTGTTCCTCAAAAAGAACTTTCTGCTGAACAAACATATTTTCCATCATCTTTTATATCTTCTGAAAAAGTTTCTTCTGAGACAAAACCAAGCATGGCATCAATGCCTAGTGCAAATCCAATGCTTGTGGATTTGAATGAAATGGAAAATGTTTTCAAAAAATTGTTTGAGTTACTAGAAAAGAATTGTAAACGAGAAAGCATTTTCTATACGTCTAAAGAAGAACTTCGATTAATCGATGTTTGTGTAGAAGCGAAATTAATTCTTCGAGAATGGCATGTCTATTTTGAAGTCTTTCAGAATCGATTTAAAAGAGATGTAAAAGAAATGAAAGATGTTTTTGTTTCAGTGGAAAATGATCTTGATGAAACTTTCAAACAAAATGAGCTTTTAAAAGATCAACTCTTAGAAGCATCCTTAGCTGAAGATATCAAGAATCTTGTCATAACCTCTTGTGTGGAAATAAGGAATAAGGATTTACATGATGAAACTAAAAGAATTTCAAAAGAGTCAAAAGATGTTTCAAATGAGAGTACAACAGCTGATACGGTTTGTAATAATGCATTTGAAGTCACACAAGAATTGTCAAAAAGTATTGTTGAATTGGAAAAAGACTTGTCAAACTTTGAGGCAAAGAGTATTGCTTTTGAAATCGCACTTCAGCACAAGTCTCGAGAAAATACTTCTTTGAAAACATTGCAAAAAGAAAATAAGAATTTTATGGCATCATTACAAATCAAGAATGCTCATTTGAAATAGACTTATAAATATTTGTTTGAGTCGGTTCAACGGTCAAGAGTTGAGACTAATGAATGTTAAGGTCAATTTTGATGAGATTGAAACTAAAAACATTGAGTTGGAACATCGAGTGACATCATTAATTAAGGAACCAAAGCTTGTTTAATTCAATCAAAAAGTCACGGGTTCAAACAAAAACCTCAAATATAACACAAAACTAGGCAGAAAATCTGAAGTCTCAATTGTTTAAATTTGCTGAAACAAAGCTCAATAACATTTTAGGAAAGATTGAATTTTACAAAAAGGATCAATTTGATTCCTTTTCAAGATCAAATGTTGATTGTCATATTTTTGAACTTAAAAAGGAATCGAGGGAGAATATTTATGATAATGCAAAATGTGAGTTTTTAACATAGTTCGGTCGAGTTGCAAAGGTTTTTAACTCAAAAACAAAAGATTTTGATGATGTCAAGCTTGAATTGTCGAACATAACAGCTAAATTTGAGGCGTATTTTGAAAAACTTGAAAAATGAAAGTTGTTCTTGAACGACAATTGGCTTGTAAGATTGATGATTCTAAAGCTGAAAAGGATCGATTTTTGAAAGAAATTAATCATTTAAGGACTCAACTTGAAAATCTAAAAGGGTGATATGCGTATTGTGGAATAAAAACTTGTAATTCTTCAATTTTGGGAAAACCACCGTTACTTAACAATGAAAGAGATCAGCTTTTGAAACAAATTGTGTTTTTAGAATCAATTTGGCATCACAAGTTATTTGTTCTTGTCAAAAAGATTAATGAGTTGAGAACTTGTATAATGCTTTAAAAGTGAAGTTTATTTCTATAATAAGAAAAGATGGAACATCAATGTTTCAAAATCTTCAAAACCTAAAGAAAGTGTTTCGAAAAAGGTTCACACGGGTGAATGCTCAAAACCATTTTTAAGATGGGTTTCTCAATTTACAGCCTATTCTTTACAAAAATATAGGAAGTTTTCTAAGAAATCTCTTAAGTTTTGAACTTTTTTCATCAAAAGGGTTTTTAAGACATGAGCTTATATGCTAAAGAATCAATCTTTGAAACTTCACACCCTTGTTTTACAACGGTTAAATAACCATGTTGGAGGGCCGATTAAGGAATCTCAAACTTTTAACGCATCATTCTCAAAAGCGTTTTAAGACAAGTACCTTTAAAAGGAAAGAATCAAGTTTGTTACTCCAATACTCTCCTTTTACACCGGTAAAACAGTGTGGAGACACAAAGCAAAGTCCTTTGAAAAACTTTTCAAATATTCCAAATCAGGAATATGCTTTTGATTTGCAAACTAAGAATGACTCTTCTTTCGGGTGACCTCAACAGAAGGAAATTTTCAACCCGACGCAAAAGAAAAAAAAAACAATTTTCGTACTGTTTTATCAAAATGACAATAACAAAGGGAAATCTTCTTCTGTCAAACAAGATTTAAAAACTCCTATGAAAACCGAGTTTTAATAATCAATGTGTAATTCAAGGAATTTTAATTCCTCCGTTTGATCCCATCAAGAGTTTGTTTTCAAATGAAACACCGGGCTTCAAGCTCTCTGTTGGAATTCCAATCTTTACATCGACTTGACACAACTTTCAATTGGTTTTCAAAATTTGGTAAACCCGTTAGCACCGTGCTTAAATGGGTTCCAAAGGTTGTTGTCTAAATTCAATGTCGATGGTTTGTAATCAAATATCAGATTACAACTTGGCCTTCAAATAAAAGGAAAGTGTACGTTTCAGTGCGCTTTACCTTCAATCGAAGAGAAATCTTCTTGTTTTGAGCAAAAATTATTCAAATTTTTAAGAATCAGATTTTCAAAATCTTTCAAACAGTTTGCTCTTCTTTTTTAATATGGTTGTAATTAATGTTTAGATTGCATCCCGAGCTATTAAAATAAAAGAATAATGCTACATCCTTATCAACGAAAAGAGAAATCTTTTCGGTCTTGAGCTATTCAAACAAAACATTCAAAGTTTTGTAGCTCAATTCAATGGTTTTCAAATAAAAGAAAAGTGTACGTTTCAATGCGCTTTATCTTCAAAAGAAGAGAAATCTTCTTTGTCCCGAGCAATTTTTTATCAAAATATTTTCAAAATAAGTGTTTGCTCGTGGAATACGATTTAATTAAATGTCAGCTTAGGACTCATTTCTTAAAAAGGAAAGTGTACATTTTTGTGCATTTATCCTAACAATAAGAAGCTTTCACCTTCTCGGACTTGAGTTTAGCTCAAGTAAATGTTTTTAAAAATGTTGAACACAATTTTTCAAGATGTTATCAAAAAGATTTTTCAAAATCTTTCAAAAATTGTATGTTCAACACTCTCTTCTCTCGATACTTTGAAAATTCAAATCATTTTTATAAATGGATCAATTTTTGAGGGGGGTTTTTTAAAAATCAAATGCCTTTAATGTTGTTGGATACATCTCATAAAAGTCAAAATTTATGTATCCAAAACATTCAGTGGATTCAAAAGTAGTTCTTCAGTGATATACCAAGGCATCTTAACTCTATCCCTCAATATAATTGCGGTGGCATACAAAATGAAGTGTTTTATTATTATTGGGACTTAAAAGACTTTAAGGATTCTTACTACTACTCAGGTATATAATGGAAATTATGCTAAGTAGTTAGTACTGTTGTATAAAGTTACCACTGCTAGTTACTTATGTTAGTATTTTTTAGTTAATGTTTGGATTGAGTTACTACTGTCTGTAGAAGTTAAGACATGCTCAGAGTTTGAAGACTAAAAGTATGCTTAAGTGTGTTAGTAATGTTAGTACATAAAGTTACTACTGCTAGTGTAAACTTAATACTTTTTGTATTAATTAGTACTGTAGAGTTAAGTTTTACAACTATTAGCTTAATGTTAGTACTACTGGTACTTTCTATGCTTATGCCTCAGTGTGTTGCCGCTGGTTATAAAGATACAACTGCTGCTGAATTACAACTGCTAGAAGACTTACTGCTGTCAAGAGGATAAAGACGGATTAAAGAGATAAAGAATTGATTGGAGAACAAGAATACCTACGAAGATAAGTATTGAAGTTATTTTTGTAAAAGATATGTATAACTTATTTGATTAAGAGATTACGTTTATTTATAGAAAAGATCATGATATGTTAGGAATGTATTTTAAGCCTTGTAGGACTCCTTGGTGTATAAAAGGTGATCCTAGGGTATAGAAAGAGATATCAGTTTTCCATAGAGTTCATAGCTTCAAGGTTGTAAACCCTATCACTAAGTCAGAGTGATCGTATTAATATATTGAAGCTTGTTGTATTGAGTATATCTTTGTGTTAAAACATACTTTACTGTTTCATTGAGAATACTTCTTAGTGATATAAACTAGATTTCACATAGTTTATATCATTCAATCAAATTTCATTCTTAGTAATTTTGGATTTATCCAAGGGTACTAAACCTTACAAGCTAAGGAGTTAAAGATCTATTCATTGGAATCAACAAGTGGTATCAGAGCATGTTGTGAAGCTTTGAATAAAAAGAATCAACCAATTCATCCAAGATCTATTTTTTCAGTAATAAGATGGAGGTAGGAACCACCACTAACAATCTGACTACAAGACTACCTATCCTCAACCCGGGAGTCTATGATCTCTGGCTAATGAGGATAGAACAATATTTTCTTATGACTGATTACTCCCCATGGGAAGTAATCAAGAATGGGAACAAAGTGTTGAGAAGAACTGTTGGAACAGTTAAACAGGTGTATGAACCCACCAATGCTGAAAAAAAACAAGATAGAAGAAATGAAATGAAAGCAAGAGCAACCCTGTTGATGGCACTTCCAAATAAAGACCAACTGAAGTTCCACTCATATCAAGATGCAAAGTTGCTAATGGAGGCTATAGAGAAAATGTATGGATGGAACAAGGAGTCAAAGAAGGTTCAGTGGACAATTCTCAAACAACAATATGAGAACTTTGCTGCATTAAGTTCAGAAATAATGGATCAAACCTTTGATAGGTTACAAAAACTTATCATTCAGTTAGAGATCCAAGGAGAAGTGATTAGACAAGAAGATATGAACCTAAATCTCTTGAGAAGTCTTCCATCTGAATGGAAGACTCATGCCTTAATATGGAGGAACAAGGTGGAAATTGAAACCATCAGCTTGGATGACTTGTATAATAACTTAAAGATATATGAACCTGAACTTACAGGTTCATCAAGCACAAGTCAAAATTCACAGAATGTGGCCTTTGTCTCCAGCAGCACTAACAACACCAACAACACTAACAAAGCAGATAATATTGCTCATGGAGTTAGTACTACTCATACTCAAGGAAATGGTGTTAACTCTAGTGCCAAAAAATAGCCAAACTAACAACAGTCTGAATAGTGCCCGGTTTAACAACAAAACAAATGCTCATCAACATCAACACCTGATAACTATGTACTACCATTCGCCACAATACGAGCCTTGTAGCGACTAAGAGTCCCATCTACCAAATACTTATGTCAAAACAACCACATACAACGAACAACATTGGCCTCTCTAAGTCTAGGACAAGAGTCCAGGTATTATTTTTAATAAGTGCATTATATTCATCGTTCATAGCGTTTTGCCAATTTAGATCATCAAATGAATCGATATATGATTTAGGTAATGGTGAGACAGATGACACAAATGAAATTAAGAACGTTGATAGGACGATTGGACTTGGACGACGAAAATATGCATGACCATGAGGTGAAACAAAGTCAGGTTCGGGTTAACATTTTGAGTGGATTGAATTTAGGAAATGGAAACGGAAATGGGCTGAGGTGTAGCAGGCTCAGTGCCAATTGGGCTGGTATCATTTGGTGTGCTATTGATTGGACCATGAGTTATTGCCGGTATTAAGGGGTTCAGTATTAGTTGGGCTGGTAGTAACAGGCTCAGTAAGGATATGCTGGCCGGATTGTTGTATAGGTATAGGATCAGTTGGTATTTCGGTTTTCACAAGAAGGGACTCGAGAGGTGTATGTGGATTAGAGGTGGGTGATGATCTAATAATATTAGAAATGATATTAGACGAGTCATCCAAAAAATCATATGATAGACTTAAGGTGGGTATCATTGAGTCAAATGAAAAAACTATCTCATCAAATGTAACATGTCAGGAGATGATGATTTTATTTGTGTTGAGGTCAAGGCAACGATATCTAAGGTGATCGGTGGCGTGTCCCAAAAATATAGAAGGTGTAGCTCGTGGGTCAAGTTTGTGAGTGGTGTTAAGCTGAGGGTAACAAAGACACCCAAAAGTACGTAAACTACTATAGTCTGGTGTGATTCGAAAAAGAGGGGTAAAAGGTAGTTCATTGTCAGTGGCTCGCCATGGTAAAATATTTAATAAGTGAATGGTCATATTAAGTGCTTCAACCCAATAATTAGGGGGTAAATGAGTCTGATATAGTAACGTGCGAATAAGGTTCTTTATAGTTTAGATCATCCTTTCAGACTTTTTGTTTTGTTGTGAGGTGCTGGACAAGAAAAGCGAAAATGAATCCCATTATCAGCAAATAACTTATGGAAGGTGTGATTGTCAATATCACCACCATGATCACACTGAAAGGACTTTATCTCACACTTATATTGAATGTGAACAAATTTATGAAAAAAAACAAATTTTGACAAAACATCGATTTATTAACTAACGAATAAACCTAAATAAACTGCGAATAATGATCCAAGAACAAAACATAGTATTTAAACCCAAAAATACTCTAAATTAGGGACGTCCACAAATCCGAGTGGACAATGTCAAAACAAGACTGAACCAACATACTAGAACTAATAAATGGAAGCCTCACGTGTTTGCCAAGCTGACAAGCATGACAAAGAACGGGAGGTTTCTCTCTATTACACGATATTGAATTACTAGAAAGAACACGACGTAACACTTCACTTCTTGGATGTCCAAGGCGCTGGTGCCATGTATATTTGACACTGGTGATAAAAGCATGGAGGAAGCGAGAGTGGCTGGTGCAGTGCGGACCCGAGGTAAAGATCTAGCGCGTGAGTAGAGGCGCGACAGAGTAGAGTGCTCACTAACGATATCATGAAATCCTTTATCAAAAAAAGAGCGAGAACGTGCGATGCAAACGACGATCAGCTTAAAGAACGAGCGTTATCAGAACAAACTAACAGACAGAAATTAAAATTTTGACAATATTAGGAGTGATAAGAACATTATTTAAATGAAGTGGTTGATGTAGGGTAGGCAAAATACTATGGCCATAGTTGGTAACGGGATGGAATGACCGTCACCCACCAAGACAGATAGATAAATGCACAAATTAAAAACATTACTAAGACTAGAAACAGAATAATTAAGGTGAGAACTCCCACCTGTATCCATGTTCCAATTACTGGAAGGATCCTAAAGCGTCACTAAAGTTTCATGTCCCGCATGATTGGGATCCGACTGTCCCATCGAGCTATTGGGCTGAATTGATTAGGCCTGTAGAACCGATGAACAATGTAGCTGATTAGCCTTGTGGGCATGAAGAGCTACCATTGACTGAATCGATTAACTAATCTTGGCTAGTGTAAAAAAAAAAAGAGAATAAAGTTGATATGGGCCGGATTGTGAAGCTGAGCCCGAATGAAACTGTTGGACCGAATGATTAGACTGTGTGAAGGGGGGAGGGGGGGTGAGGGGGGAACAATGTTGGCCTGAAGAGAAGTGGCAAAAGAGCGTCGAGGTGGGCCATAAGATGGCTGTGGGAACCTGGGTGGACTAGAATAGCCAACTAAGGGCTGGGTCTGTTGGGTCAAGGTAGTATGATAGACAACCGGATGCACATTAGAACTAGAAGGAGTAACATTAGCATTTATAGTCCCATCCATATATAGCTAAAAGAGCTTGTTGCAACTGAATTAATGCCATTATTTGTTTTGGGTTCATAGTAGAAGCAGTCAAGGAAGAAGTAGGACTATTAGTACTAGTCGACCAAAGAGAGTTATTTTCATTGACCCCAACATTCGTACCTCCATGCATATATCTACAACTATCACCAAATCGACAAAAACCACAAGCAAAATTTAAAGCACGGCTTATTAATCTTACCAGAAGCACCAGCAGAGCGACGCATAGTATTATTCCCCGAGTTAGCCAAAAAACCATAGGTGAAGAGGACGATGAATCAAGGGTAGTAGCTTGAGCCATCGACTTTAACCACATCTTCGTCGTAGTAAGCATAGAATGAACCATCTTTAGATCCGGGAAGGGCTCCCGATGAAATAATAATATTGGAGTCATTTCATACTTATCGAGTATCCGAAAACCAATCAGAGCAATATTGACAATATCACGGGGCTTGCTAATAGGGTAAGCGCGAAGACTAGCACAGCTCAGAGTAGTGAGCTCAATGTGTTGATCAATTTTACGAAAATATGCATCAATAGTTAAATCTCCAAGCTTTAACGAACGCAATTCCGCTTTTAATGCAATAGACCGAGAACGCTTATTATTACCAAAAATCTCGGCAAGAATATCTCAAGCCTCCGTAGCGGTTTTAGGGTTTTCAACAACAAGCCTCGCTTGAATGGCTTTGGACAGGGTCACGAAAATCCAAGAAAGTAAAATAGAATCAATCTTCAACCATTCCGATATGGGAGGCGACGAGTCCACTTTAAGTGTGGCCTCCATCGGGTTGGTTTTTCCCCCAGAATATGTTTCCAAAACCAATCAAAAAAATCGGTTTGGAAAAACAAACACACCATGATGATATTTCATATCTCATCCATATCCAATTTGACTAGACTAAGGTAGTCAGGTAAGTAGACCGTCAAAATATATCCGAGAAGCAAGATAACGGGGGGAGCATTGGTAACAGTCATGATGAGGGTTTAGTTTGTGAGTTTTCTGTGGTCGAACAAGATAAGGAGACACAAGGATGCAACACCCGTTGCAATCAGTGAACAAGAAACGTAACCAAAAACGAACCGTGGCAACAATAAACACCACAATAATGATCGAGTAAGGGGAAATCGATTTACAGCAACGCAACAAAGAAGTAAAGATCTACAAAGGGGAAGTCGATGCTCAAACAATGCGACACCAACGATCGCAAAACAAGCAGGAGCCAAAAAACAAATATGGGTCGGCTGGTTTAATAAACCAACGATCGACTCTAAAAAAAGATTTTAGGGTTGTTAGGGTATCGGTACTCTTGATACCATGTAAGTAGGGTGAATTGTGAATATATTACTAGAATAGAATCCCGTACATTATATAGAATACATAACATGAAAACCTAACAAATACACTTGGGCCTTAGCCTATAAGAAAATACACCGACTAACAGTGTCACCGTTACCTTATATATTTATATGGAAAAAAATGTTAAGAAAATTGTTTTTCAAGTTCTTGCTTTAAGATCAAACAGTGCCAAATTTCATTTTAACCAAATCATCATATTAACAACCGAACTTCAACTTGGTTTTAGCTATTTAAGTTTTATATAACCAAATTAGAACCAAATAACTTAAATAACCAAACTGAAAAATACCCTCATACTAGTTTAAATCTACCTCTTAGGTTATCTTTGACGACACGTAACAGTAGCGGTAGCCATTAGCAGTAAGCAGCATTAAATATTTGTTTAAAAAACGTGTTTGGTAACGTAGTTGTAACTATAATTATAAAGTATAAACAAGCAAATGTTTACCGCTTGTCGCTTCTTCATGAGACATTTAAGATTAGAACAGTTGGTCACGTTTCAAACGCTTGTTAAGGTGTTGTCAAACAAGCAAACGCTTCGAAAAGCTTGTTGCCAAACATGACCATAATTGAGGAACGAAGGGTATTTTGGGAATGTATGCAACTTGGGAATGCCCGCCAAAGACAACCCAAATTAGAAATGAAAATATAAGCGTGTAAAAGAACGGGCCAATCTTAATTTGATTGCTATTAAGATGTGTTTAAAATGTAGTTTAATGATATTTTTTCCAAGGGCTATTGTGGATTGTTTTAATTCATGTCATAAACAAAATGACGTGACCCCTTTTCATATGTCATGATATAGTATCATATGATTATATAAAATGATGCTGAAACTTCTTATTATTTGTTTATTTTTGGTCGAAAGGTATTTGGTTAATGACTAAGACATTTCACACTTTATTATTTGTGTGTGTGGTTATCAAATGAATTTAAATCATAACATATATATCATTGTTGATTACTGGTTTAATATTCGCAATGGCACATCTTGCAATACGGCTACACTATTGTTATTTGCATAGAATATAGTTTTTGTTTGAGTAAGCATACACGTCAAACAGTATTGTTCGATACTTTGATGTTTTTAAGTCATATGTGCTTAATTAGTTCTCCAGTAAGTACTTAGTTGTCAAGGAATAAATATAAAAGATGATATGTCAACTCATTGGTGCATATACAAATTCCAATAATTATGTCGACGAAAGCAAAAATTCAAACAAACAATAGATAATTAATATACAAGATATCTAGCGGATATACCTCTACAAATTAAAATCATTGATTTAGATTGATTAGAGCACCCGGTTATGGATATGGTGTGTTTGTGAGATGGTTAAGGGTCGTGGGCATGTGAGGTCGCCAGATAGTTCCGAGTCTTGGGTATGCTGAGGCAGGGCCGGCTTTGAGGGTGTGCAAGGTGGGCGACCGCACAGGGCCCCAAAAATTTTTTAGGGGCATCAAAATTTATCCCGCTAACAATTATATGCATTATTTTCTTATAAACGTAACTTTATATATACGTTTTCTGTTATCCGCAGGAGGGCCTCATTATGTAATTTCGTTTAGGGCCTTTAAAAATTTCATAAATTTAGAGACGGCCCTGTGCTGAGGTAATGATATGGTTTGGGCTGTGGGTATGGTGAGGTCGCAAGATGGTATAGGCCGTGGGTATAGTGAGGTTACGAGATAGTTTTGATTGTCGGTATGGTGAGGTCACGAGATGGTTTTGGGTTGCGAATATTGTGAGTCATGTGTTGGTTTTGGTCGCGGATATGGTGTGGTCGTGGAAGGGTCGTTGATATAGTAAATTTGTGAGAGGTGCAGGTAGTGGGTACAGTGAAGTCGCGAAAATGGTTCGGTCAGAGGAAATGGGGAGGTTGTGAGGTGAGGTGGTCAAGTGTGCGTTTCAGTATGTGGTTTTCATTTAGGGGTATTTTTACATATTGGGGTGTTCTCTTAAGTCTACCGTCTTTGCTATTCGTAGTGACACCACTTGGTCAGAATGTGTGTTGAACTGTTTGCTTTGAGGTTCTTACGGGGTATGTTTCATGTGCGAGGTCGTGTATCGTGGTGTGTCGTGTCGGTAGTGTTGCGAACACGCGCATGGTCATGCGCTGAGAGCTACTACCGGTTTTTGCCCTCAGTGTCACTATTGTTGTATGTGGTGAGGATTTTGGAGTGTCGGGTAGAGATGGTATCTTGGTATTTGAGCGGGATAATCATTTTATGATACCCATATTTCATCCGAGTGTAGGTGTTTGGTCACGAGTGATCGGCTGAGGAGAGTGTGTGTAACATGTTTGATGTGTTCTTTTGTTTGTGTGTTGTTCGTTGTAGAGAGGTCGCAGGCACGACTTGCTATTTTATCTATACAATCTATATTGCCTTTTAGAAAAAAGAGCACCCGGTTATGGGTGCGTTACAAGGCTAACGCCGTCTATGACGCGAGTTAGCATGTCAGTAGTCACGTTATAAGGTTTCGAGCTATAGCCACCAATCAACTTATAGCATTTTTTGTTTCTTTTTTCTTTTTTCTTTTTATAAGAGGATTATAAGTACCCTTCACTCATTTCAGTTTGGTAGGAAATAAATGTGAACATTCACTATACTCTCTCTCTCTCTCTCTCTCTCTCAATCATGTCCTCTTATTCTCCAACCCGATAATTACTATTGCGCTAGATCTTTGGTCACGAGTGGGTCCTCGTGGCATGGCTAACGGTTTTTCATACTATAGTAGGTCTGAAAGCAGTGAGCAACGCGATAAGCGTGAGAGGTAACGACCCGCGAACTGCAGCGGGCAGTCGGATGTATAGACGGGAGAGGTCAGACCTAAACGCCTGCAAGGACGAGCCCGCAAGAGCTCGAACTCTCGAAAGTTACAAGACCTTGCAACATTGACATCATAATCCTTTAATCCTCGAATAATATCGTCGTCTCATTATATATTTTTACCATAGTGCCATAAATCGCCGCCGGATAGCCGCGGAAGTTAAAGAACGATACTAATCCTTAGTATCCAATCACGTACATAGATCCTCTATATCTATCAACAGAGGGGGGTTATTTTTTTTATTTGTGTTTTATTTATATACATCGTCCGTGTAAACAGATCCTCTATATCTATCAACACATCGTCCGTATTAGTACATAAATATTTGCATGGACAGTAACATACACACAACTTTATACATATACGTATAGATACATACATGCATATATCGTAAACTACCCATGATAAACCAATGATTTGGTTACAAAAGATTTTTACCTTTGTTAATGGAAGTGTAACGAAGGTGAACATGTTACCCTTTCATTTCTCAACACATGATTTGAATATTTTCCAAAAGAATCAATACAAAATAATAAATCTTCAAAAATATTAACTTATTATACATTATGCGTGCGGATAACGTCGTTTTAACTTAATGACGTCGTTTTGCATGGAGCTATGTCGTTTGGTTAACTGGGTTATTTGTTGGGCCATTAAAACATTGTCATTGTATCAGCCGACCTATTTCGTTACAAACTATGCAATGAATGAAAGTGTATCCAACACTCTCCTTTAGTGCGTCATATATTTCTCATGTTCACATACACCGGTTAGGAGTGATGGTTCTTTAGTGGTATCGTGGTTTAAGATATCTAGGTACAAGTGCTTCTTCCAAATTTTTTCTTTTCAAGTTTCGGATGTTGTTAATAAAATTGCGTTGGCAGCTGTATTGTTGATGTTTGTTCACAGATTAAGGGTATGTTTTTTTGTTGTTGTTTCTTCATGAAACTTTGATTATGTTGTAAGCGTGTGATGTTTTGTAACAAATGTATTGCATGTGGTGTTTTGAATTTTTTTTATTTCCACATGTTTTAGGTTGCGATTGTTGGTGGTGGTTCACGAATACTATAAGATTTATTCTGTTTGTTGTTTTGTTGTTCATGAAACTTTGATTATGTTGTAACCTTGTGAGGTTTTGTAAATGCTGTATTGCATGTGGTGGTTTGAATTTTTTTTTTTTGTAATTTCCACAACTTTTAGGCTGCAATTGTTGTTGTTGGTTCATGGATTAAGAGTATGTTTTTTGTTGTTGTTGTTTGTTCATGAAACTTTTTTTATGTTGTAAGTATGTGAGGTTTTGAAAATGGTGTATTGCATGTGTTGTTTTGAATTTTTTATTTTATTTTATGTTTATTTCTAACAGCTTAAGACTCTTTTTAGTCGTGTAAGATGTGTAAGTTATGGAAATTGTTTATTCAATTGGGCGGTGTAGTTGTGTTTATGGACAGAGGAGTTACTAGCACGAGTGTGATGGAGAGTGTTAAAGAGATCTTGCAGTCTGATGCAGCGATTTGGGTTCTAGGATGTTTGTTAAGGCTGTGTTTAAGTTGTTGCAGCTTGAAGCGGCGATCTGGGTTTTAGGACGCTTATTAAGGCTGTGTTTTCTGTCATTTTTTTATCTGTAGAAGTTCCTTCATGTATTAGTTGTATTAGATTTTTGATATGGTGTGTTGCATGTTGAAATATGTTGCACCAGTTGTTTCTGTTTAACTTAACTAATGTACCAGGTATAATGATGTAAGCCACGTTTGATTGGAGGAAGTAACGATCAGGTGAGATGTAGTCAGAATTATTGATTTCACGCATGGATGCTATGTAATTTGTGTTCTATAGTTTAAGATTTACATGTTTGTTTCAGATTTGTGATGTCTTTTGTTTGTTTGAGATTTGTATTGTCTTTTTGTGTCTGATATGTAGTCATTAACATAAAAATATGGGCCTTCAATATTTTAAATTTTGTAATTATGATCGGTTATAACCAAGATATCTTTTGTTGTTTAATATGTGTTTATATTTGATATTAAAGCTCCTTTTATACGGATTGCGTAATTTTCGGTCATAATTTACGATTTACTGTGTTTTTCTTCTAAAAATTACGCTGTCACTCAACGAGCTCGCGCGCGCGCGCGAGGTTAGTCCATATTAAAACGTGTTGGCGAGAAGCTGTTTTTAGCATTAAAATGATTCTTTAGATGAGAGGATGTCGCGCGGTTGCAGAAACAAATTATCATAATATTTTTTATGATTAGAGTTTTGAGTTGAAAAAGTTGGATGTCGGTGATGTCGTTTATTTTGTCTCATATGTGGTCGGCTACAAGTTGTCTATATATGCATATGATTAGTGGACATGAGCTTTTTGTTTTAACCTTGTAGGCCGTGTTAATAACTTTTTCTTTATTTTATGCCTATAAGATGTGCTCATGACTATTGATTTCATACGCGCTAATAATTAATAGATGAAGTTTGATTATTTTTTGTTTGGTTGTTTAATGTGTTCTGAATATGTTTTTTTCCGCTGCACGCCACTTTGTTGTTGTATAATGTGGGATCAAATAGGTAAATACAGAGACATTTGTATATCTGCATTTGTATGTTTTACTTCCCGTTTTTGTATGATGTCTTTCAATGTGACTTTTGAATATTCTTTAGAGTTACGAGCACCTATTTTTATATATCAAATTCTGTTTACCGTGTTTGGCTGCATCTCAGTTGCAGATTTAATTTGTAACTCAGCTTTTATTTTATGGAAGATTATTTTTAGTTAAATCAGTTTATATTTGGCTTGATGTGAGTTATATGATCAGCGCGAAAAAATGGCAACTCGTTTGGTCTACCAAAGATGCGGGAGTCTAAACATGAGCGGGTTCGAAGGGTATTTTTATATAGTTAATTTCTGTTTCACCAACTCTTGTATTATAAAGATTATCTGTAGTCAAATTAGTTTAGTTTGGGCTTGATGGTATGTAGTAAAATGCATGTGTGTTGTGCACATAATTGTAACACCCTAAAACCGGGTTTTAAACTTTTATTACGAGTATGTCATTGAGTAAAATCTAGCAAAGGTGTGTGATCTAACTTATGGTGCTCAATGCTCACATTTGCTATCACTTTGGTCTGGTGTCTCATAGAAGATGAGGATAATTGTCAAGAGGTTACGATCCACTTATATTTCATAGATTTATTTATGAGTTTAGAGTCACGTGGATAGTACAAGACATAAGACACAAGTTTGGGTTATTCTACTTCAGCATCAAGTTCATTATACTTAGTTTTCTTCATCAGTGATCATTACATAGAGCCTACAGAATCTAAAGATTCAAGAGATGGTTAACATATAGGTTTCAGGGGAAGCTTATTGTTAAAATGTTTAACCATTTATATGCTACATCGAGGTGAAGGTTTTTACTACTGCTAGTCATTATTACTACTGCTAGTTTAAGTTTCTACTGCTCAAGTTCATTTATCTTAAAGTACGTCATGGAGGGTAATTTGAGTTGTTGGAAGGCTGGATTAGAAGTGTGATAATGGTTTGTGGTTGTCAAAATCAAAGTTGTATACTTTAGTCTCCTATTTGATTATGACAAAAAGGGGAAGAAGATTTACAAAGAAGATGTGCAACTTACAGATCCTTGGTGGAATTGCATAGATCCTTATTCTTTCATATATATTAGCTTCAGGGGAAGTTTGTGCTTATATGGTTTTGTCATTATCAACAGTTGATAAGACAAAACATATGAAAGATGAAAGACTTAAAAGACAAGGAGGAATTCTTCAAAAGATAGAAGATTACAGAAGATTTCCTAGAAGATAATTATAAAAGTTAGAAAGATTTGTTTATTTCCTAATACTTATCCTTTGTAAACAAACCTAATATCTCTATTATATAAAGAGATATAGGTCGTGTTATTTTCGGTGTGTCAAGATGTAAAACACCAGAAAAGTGTGTGTGTTCTTGGCGTCAAGTTCTCTAAGGAGACGCCTAGGTTTAGTGCTTTAGCCTCAAGGATCTTTGATTCCTTGTTATAGTTTAGATAACACATTCTAGAATTGATCATCTAGAATTGGGGCTTGTAGTAGTCATTATATAAAGATGATGATGAAACCTTGTTAGGCAATAATAAAGAATGTTCTTAATGTTTATTCCGATGTGCATTCTATTGTTCTTTATTATTGTTAATCCTAGATTAAAGTTCTAAACAAACTGTAAAAGCAATCAAACAAGGGTATAATGACGAGTTCATGAGGGTTTATGACTTAATGTCATTTTATCTCACCTTTTAGGCTTAATGACACCTTTAACATCATCAAGGACGGTTATACGCCTTTTTGAATTCCGAAGTAGATGGAAGAAACTCAACAACCCCTATAAGACATAAATAGGAACAAGAATAAAGATAAATTATTATTCAAAATTCAAAAACATAAAAAATAAAGTAATATAATGTTAGTTTTTTTTACCTCAAGCAGTTCAATATGAAAGTTGATAAAACTAGGTAAGACTCGGCTTCCGGTTTAACATTAGCCTCCACAGTTACATGCTCATATTTGACTTCAATTGTTGGCAAACCAATTACAACCCTATAAACATGTCAAACCTAACGTAGTGTTTGGTACGTTGTAATCAAAGAGGTAATGTAAAAGATTATTACGATGTAATGAAAAAATGTTGTTTGTTTACAATTATAGTGTGTAATGACTCATTACAAGGAATGACCCATTACACCAAAACCATTCCTTAGGGGCCCCTCCTTTTTTTTCATTACATCCCGTAATGGAATCAAAGTTACATTAAACACCACAATCAACTAACCACATTAAATAAACTTTCTATCATCAATGGGTATTTTAGTCTTTTTATTATCGATTCATTACGTCTTACCATACAAACCAAACATGATTAATAACAGTAATGAATCATTACATTACACTATTTATTCCATTACGTCGTTCATTCCATTCATTTGACAATTCATTTCGTCCTACCAAACGAACCCTATTGTTTGGGTATTTCGGTATGAGTTACCAGCCTAGGGGTAGGGGTGTTAAAAAAACCCCGACCTTATCCGAACCCGATTTAGCCTATTCGGGTCGGGTTACTCTTGTAAAAAAAA
>BQNB010028496.1:0-19284 GCA_026074375.1 Tanacetum coccineum
CTCATTACGATAATCTTTAATCTGGAAGTCATTACTTAAACTTAACATTTCATCTAAATAATGTTGCTTTAGATCCTATTTTTCTTGGATACTCATTTCTTGAAGAGGTGATTGATTGATGCTAGCCGCCTATTTTTGTTGAAGAAACTTTTCACAAAATGATTGTATCATGTTGAGAAGTTCTTCCCATCTATCATGCACATCTTGCTGATTAAGGTATTCTTGATGGTTTATGGAATATTGCGGGGGTTGGTCAAAACCGAAATAGTTAGGCTCAAAATAGTCTTGATTCATCGGTTGACATTGAAAACTTTCATGAGGACCCCCACAGTTTTCACAGCAAAAATATTATTGAGAAAAACTCGGTGAATTTTATGAATAATAATTATCACTAAAGTTTTTATTGTAACTCGATTCTTACTCATAGACAAGCGGAAAGTGTGGTGGACAATCATAACCATGGTGAGAATCATTTCCACATAACTCGCACGAGTATGTCTCGTACTGGGGTTGTGGAGGGTGGGTGAAAACATTTGGAGGATCATTGAAAGAATTCGAATTTGAATCATTAACGAATGAATTTCCAGCTTCAGAATTGCAAAATGAACAAAATCCATCTCCAAGATAATGTCAACACCTCACACATGTACACCGTTGACAACGTACACCATCTTCTAATGGATCTTTACAATGAAAACAATGAAATTGGTTGAACGAAGATGTTAGGAGTTGTGAATGTGGGTTAGAAATATCGAGAGTTTGATTATAAGAATTTGGATTAGAGTCATAGACGGGCTCATCTCCGAAACTCATATTGGTACAATGCCGATAATTTCCACCGTTAAACGGACCTCCACACCACGAGCATCTTGAAAACCAAGACATTTTGAAGAATTTTTGGATAAGAAGGTTAAGAGAGTAAGAATTAAACGAATAAGAGGATAAAGAAGAATATTTTTAGATTTTTCAAATAAGATATAAAGAAAAGAAATAAGAAAAAAATTTGGTAACCGCAAGTTAAAAGTGCACGGAAGCTCTCTAAAAAACGCACAAAGAAGCGGAGGAGCGGGTAAGCGTGAAGCGTTTTAAAAACCTTCTCCTTTCGGGTCGAAGTTCGTAGGATTGACCCTCCGTATACCTCTCTTATAGTTTGTTAACTAAACGGTTATTTCTAATATTAAAATAAATAAAAATAAGAATAGAAGTGTAAAATATTTTTGTATTTTTATGTAAAATAAAACGAAAACTTTCACGGGGAAAGGATCTTCAAGGCTCGAATACAAACAATCTCGTAAAAATAGCTACACCTCTCCTCGGCAGCGGCGCCATTTTGATAATCCGTTTATAACACGTATCAAACAAATAACCCTCAAATGTATATAATGTATATATAATAAAATACATATACGAATACGTAAGCAAAGTATCTTACAAATTATTCTTAGGAAAGAATAATAAGTAATCAACACGAGTATCGTTCTCCTCGATGAGAGGTGAATGGAAATTCACGATTGTGTCAGGAATCGAGCTTGAATGTCATAAAAAGTTTTGGATTTTGGTTTTTAATTCTAATAACTTAAATGGAAAGCAAATAAAGGCAATCTAATCTAAAATTAAAGTCACACTAAAAATATGGACACAATTAAATTTAAATGTCAATTAAACACTTAACAGGAATTTAATGACTAACGGGAAGGCAAAAATAAAGCAAAATAAACTCTAAAAACTTAGAATTCAAATTTATAAAACCTAAATGAATTAAAATAATTTTTGAAAAAGAAATTATATTTTTTTGAATTTTATTTTATTATTTATGAATTAAAAATAGATTTAATCTAAATAAAATATTAAAAATAGTAAACTTATTATTAAAAATTAGGAAAAATACTTTTAACTATTAAGAATCTATGAAAAATAAAAACTGGAAAGTTGGTTGAAAAGATAAGCAGAAAATAAGCTATTAAGCTCGAATATGCAAAAACTAAAGAGACTATAACATTTAAATTATGCAAAGGTACAGTATAATAAACCGAAAAAGTCCCCAGGGGCTAGTTGGTTGCGGATTTGGATCGTGAGATTTTTATTGAGCAGCGTTGTGTGAGTGTGTTAAAGTGTTGGGAGTTATTGTAGAGAGGTCCTTGGGTTCGAGCCTGGTGATCTTCCCGTAATATACTCCCAACATTTTTTTTTTATTTTTCTTTTTGAAAAAGCTAACTACTAATAAAAATAAGAAACTTTGATGAAAGCACTTTTTCTAAAAACTTCAAATAAGGTAGAAATAAGCTATGCAAAGTCACAGATTACTAAAAAGCCTTTTTTAACACTAAGCCTAAACTGTTGGGCTTTTTTAAAGACTTAATAAGCAAAGGACAACTCATTAAGCTAAAGCAGGCTTATTCCTAAACCTAATAAGCACTTATGAACACAAATGAGCAAACAAGATAAGCTGAGAAGCTCTTAAAAGCTTGAAAACAGGGGACACCTAAAGAGACTCTAGACAGATTTTAAGCTCACTCTAAGACTCAATAAGCTCAATAAAAAAATAGGAAACCTAAAACAGATTGAAACTCATATAAGGAGTACACAATTAAGCAATTATTAAGGAAATTAGGTACAGAAATAAGCTAAACAAAAGGCTTAAAGAGATGACAGTCTAAGCTAATTTTTTTGGTTTTTTGACATTTAAGACAGATTTTAACTTATATTTAAAAACTTAATAAGCAAAACTAAATTAAGAAAACTAAAAACAGATTAAAACAATAACTCAATAAGCAAAATCAAACTATAAGCTATTAAAACCACTAAATAAGCTAATATTCTAAGCTGAAACAGTCTATTCTTCTTAGACTTCTTCTTGGCCTTATTTGAACTTTTAGACACTTTTAAACTTAAAATTAGGACTCAAAAGCTATACTAACAACCTAGAAAAGTAAAAACAAATTTAGCCCAATCTTCAATAAGCTAATTCCAATGAATACTAACTTCAATTAAGCAGTAAATTAACCTTAACTTTTCTACACAATTAGACTTGAAAAACTTAGATTCTCTTGACCATTTGACAATTGGATTCAAATAAAACTTAACCAAGCTAGAATGCTTTCAAAACAGATTTACCTAGTGACAATTAGAGCCAGATTAAGCATAAAAACAACACCTTATTTGCATTTTAAAGGACTTAGCTTAATTAAGTCTTTTTATGAAACTAGAAAAATGACAGATCCTAGACACTAAAAAAATAGACTTAAAACTTAACTAAACTAATGCTTAAACTTACTAAACTTAATCCTAAGACTTATTATGAGCTTACTAATCCTGTCCTAATGACCAAAAATAGCACAAGCACTACACAAGCAGTCTTAACTATGTTAAGCCTGCTTGTGCCAAACACCCCTTAAAAATCCTAAATTCAAATTAAAAACTAAATCATATTTCAAAAAGCTTCAAAAGCTTAAAACAGATTAAGCATTAAGTATATTAAGCACAATTAAGTACTAAACTTAGAGAAATAAGCACTTAGACATAAGCTGCACTAATAAGCATATATAAATTCTAAATGACAGTTTAAACTCAAATCTCAATCTAATGACTAATAAGCTGTAACATAAACATGAAAAGCATTCATAAAGACAGAAATAGCAATATTAAGCATTAAAAAGCAGAGAATAAGTAACTAGATAAGCTGGAACAACAATAAGCAAAAGATGGAAAAGTGAACTTACCAAGTCCTTTGCACAAAACAAGGACAATAAGGCTCTTAAGAGCTAGTCAACAAGCTCCAACTTATTATAGATAAGCTGGTGTGGTCATAAAAGCCCATCCCAAATTGGCTTTTCTTCCAAAATAAGCTGAGGTAAATTTTAGGGAGAATTAGAGAAAGTGAGCTCAATTAAGCTTATGAAAGAATTTAACTGAGTAATTCTAGATTATGAGAGCTTATAAACTTCTTAAAACATGATTAAGTGAAATGCAATTAAGTAAAACATAATTTAAAAGACATAATTTATATAAACTTGAATTTCATTAAAACTTAAAGGATTGCATTAAACTTGAAAGGAAATTACGTTAAGCTTTAAAATACGCAGAAAATGAGCTAAAAATAAGACTAAACTACTCCTAATCTAATCCTACTCCTAGATGCCTATCTCTGTGTGAATTCCCTCCTATTTATAGTTGAGGAGTGAATGTTCTAGGCCTTCCAAGAGCGTCCCATTACCAGAATCCAAGCCCTTAGATCAAATCTACCATCTAGTCACCTAATCTTGGCCCTTGGATCAAGTACACGTTATTGTAGCCAATAGTAATCCATGGGATTGCCAGCGTGGATTGAATGTTGTGAGTCGTGTTAGGAAATGGGTATTTTAGAAGCACATGATGCGTGGGTAAATGGGTGGTTTTACCTGTACGCTTGTTACTTTATCGTGAAAGGGAGGGAAAGAAGATGATGTACAGTAACTTCTATTTTGACTTGTGTTATAAAGGGGTGTTGACCTGGGAATTTGGACTTGGGCTTGTTATTTGGGCCTTGGACTTGGATACTGGATAAAAGTTTTTGGACATTTGATTTATAAATGGATTTAAGTATAAGGGTTTATAAGTATAACCCTTAATGGCCTGACCCGGCCTATTAAAATGGGTACGCCTTCGGCTTTCGGTTTTTTCGCGCTCTATCCAATCTCGTGCTCGGTTTTGTCCATTTTGCCATTTTTTTGTCTTTTTCTTAATATCTGATTCCTGCACAGTACACGAAGCAAAACAAGCACATATATGGAATTTTATGTCCGTTTGTGGTTATTTATGCTCGTTTTATTAAGTAAAAGGTATGTGTAATTAAGCACATACCAGCAGCCTACATGGGTTTTGTGGTATATCAGATAGATGTGAAGAGTGCATTCCTGAATGGTAAAATTTCATAGGAAGTATATGTACAACAGCCTCCTGGATTTGAAAGCAGTGAATTCCCAGACCATGTATGTAAACTTGACAAAGCTCTGTATGGGCTAAAACAAGCTCCCAGAGCATGGTATGAAACTTTTTCAACATTTCTTATTCAGCACAAGTTTGTCAAAGGTACAATTGACAACACTCTTTTTACTTATAAAACTAAGAGTGATGTCATTATAGTACAGATATATGTAGATGATATCATTTTTGGGTCAACTAGTGTTAAACTTAGTAAACAATTTGCCAAGTTAATGACCAAAAAGTATGAAATGAGTATGATGGGTGAACTAACTTATTTTTTTAGGTTTTCAAATCAAACAAGATTCCAAAGGAATCTCTATTTGTTAAGAACAATATGTTAAGGATTTACTCAAAAAGTATGATCTAGCTGACTATGCCTTAGTAAAATGCCCTATGCTTCCCCCAAACAATTTGGGCCCTGATGAGTCAGGGGTCTCTGTAAATGAGACTCTATATATAGCCATGATAGGGTCACTGATGTACCTTACAGCTAGCAGACTTGATATCCAATTTTCCACATGTCTCTGTGCTAGGTACCAAGCTAACCCCAAGGAATCCCACCTTGTTGCTGTAAAAAGAATTTTTAGGTATCTTAAAGGTATTGGCCTCTGGTATCCAAAAGGATCAGGCTTTAATCTAAAAGCATACTCTGACTCAGACTACGCTGGATGTAACCTGAATAAAAAGAGTACCTCAGGTGGTTGTCAGATACTTAGAGGAAAGTTAGTATGTTGGAGTGCAAAGAAGCAAAGCTTTGTAGCAATGTCATCAGTTGAGGCTGAGTATGTAGCTACAGCTGGATGTTGTGCTCAAGTCGTCTAGATTAAAATTCAGCTGGCTGACTATGATGTTCTCCATGACAAGGTGCCTATATTTTGTGATAATACTAGTGCCATTGCCATATCAAATAATCTAGTGTTGCATTCTAGGACAAAACATATTGACATCAGGTATCACTTCATCAGAGACCACATTTTAAAAGGTGATATTGAGCTTCATTTTGTACCCACTGAATTGCAACT
This sequence comes from Tanacetum coccineum, assembly GCA_026074375.1. Classification (NCBI taxonomy): domain Eukaryota; kingdom Viridiplantae; phylum Streptophyta; class Magnoliopsida; order Asterales; family Asteraceae; genus Tanacetum; species Tanacetum coccineum. The sequence continues at coordinate 5,985 of BQNB010028496.1, forward strand.
AGCTAATATTTTTACCAAACCTCTAGCTAAGCCTAGCTTTACTAGATTGGTGGCTGAGTTGGGTATGCTTAATATTGAAAAACGGGTCTCTGATAAGAAAAAGGCTTTAAGTGATCTCTGACATGAATATTAAGTATTTTTTAAGGTAACTTAAATGTAACCAAAAAGTTAAATGATAAACATTCTTAATATTTAATTTTGGATATTCTCAAAAGGCTACCAACTTTCTCGAAAAATAGGGGATTTTATAGTGAACGAAAGGTCACGAGGACACACGTGTTGTGAACGTTTTACCACTATGCATTTAATGCGGAATTCAAAATGTTTATTTTTTAAAATGAATAGTATATTTTGGGGTATTTAACTTCACTTTTTAACTCACACACATCACTTTTTACCAAATCAAAACCCTAGAAAACTTTCAAAATAATTAAATCTTCTCATCTTCTTCACAAAAACCTGCAACAATCATGTCTTCAGAATCAACATCCTACTCCACGATGCTTACTTACACCTTCTTCCAAGGTTAAATTCCAATATCACGAGAGCATCATTGCCTACAACAATGTTGTTGCATTACTAAAACACCATGAACCCCTTTTTAAACTGATGCTCAGTTTTCTTTCAAATTGTAGCATTTGTACTGCCCTTACCAAGGAACCCTCAGCAATGTACGTCGAATGTCTCAAGGACTTTTGGTACACCGCAAAAGTGGATTATACAACCAAAGACATCTTGTTTTCATTATCCCTTTTTGAAAACCAGCTATCATTTACCCGTTTTGACTTTCTCACTGGTAGTGGTCTCACCGATAGTAAGACTGTTATGCCTCTTCCTCCCAAAGGAACCGTTAGGGCTGGGATGGCCACATTAGGGTTGGCTGACAAAGACAAACCATCTCTCACCTCCACTGAACATGTAAATTCTTCACTATTGAAACTCAAATATTTCTCACCAATTTGGAAGCTCTTCATGCAATACATTGTTAAGTGTCTGAGGGGAATGCAGGGGTCTCATGACCAAATGAATTTGAGTCAACAAACCATTGCTTACTGTTTGATTTTTGGTCTGGAAACTAATATTAGGGACATCATTTTTAAGGATTTGATTAACAAGCTTCAGAATGGGAAAAGAATAGGGAGACAAATGTTTTCTACACAATATATATATCTTTGGTTTTAGAACAACTTTTAGGTGAAAACTACCATGACAAATCTCTTACTGTTTTAAAACCACAACATATCTCAGCTGCTTCTTTTCAGACTCCATCGGCATCTGAAGTCAGTTTGACTTCTCATATGCTTAAAGTAGCTAAACTTTCAAAAGAGCCTGACGAGTCTTTGATCCTTCCCTCTAAGGAAGTGAATGCTGAAGAGTCCACTGATAAGTCCCAGTCCGGGACCAATGTGCATCCTCTCTCTCAGCCCAAAGCACCAACTGCTAAAGAATCTAAGAAGAAGAAAATCTCATCTTCAACTCAACCAAAGGTTTCCATTGATAGCAGGGAAATGAATCCTCCCTCCACAAACACCCATCTTCAGGAAACTAAAGAGCTTGTGGTCACCGTTGTTCCCATTCTGAGTCTAGAGGCCTTCGTAAATGCAGAGGTGCAGGACAACCAGCTTAAAGCCGATGATACCACAGAGATAACAGTTTAAAATATAAGGGGCACTGCAAGCAGCCACTCTTAAACTTCTCTAGTAGAGAGTGGCGAAGTTAAGGGCCATCCCCGACCCACTAGAATGTCTAATTCTGCACTTGTATTCAAAATTTTCTGTACACTTTGTGTCTCCACTCAGAGGGTGATACTGAAAGACTAAAAACATCTGATGTTGACTTTGAACATTCTAAACTTTGATGGATTATCCCATCTGTGCATGAAAGTTGACCTTTATATGAACTGTACTCACTTAGCCTCAAAGGTCCCTTACGCCAATAAAGAGTCCTAAAGTCTTAGAATTTTGAGGGGACTGGATAATCACGCCTAATCTTCTTAGAGGTAGCGAATGGTGATCCTTCCCTATATTACAAACTCACAACTGAAAGAGTCCTAAAAGTCCATTATTTCTTATCTTAATTTTAAAGGACTTTTGAGGGGACTGGATAATCACACCCAGTCTTCTTAGGGGCAGCGAATGGCGATCCTCAATCTCATTACAAATTCACATGTTTTAACTAACAAGTTTATGAATGTACCTGAGAAAATTGTTGAGAAAGAGAAGATCACTAAGGAACAAACTCTGGAGATTCCCACAGCTGTGCAACTGCTAGATGAAGTTAACAAAGCAGCTCAAGAAAATCCAGAGAGCCCTTATGACACAGAGTCAGAAATCAAGGTTATAAAACCCTTCTTTACTAGCCATTTATCTGAAGTGCAAGATCAGACAATGAATGACTATGAAGAATCAGCTGGTATTCAAGAAGATTCTGAATCTGATCTACAATCAATGCCTGATGATGACCTAAGATCTGTCTTTGGATTTGAAGCTGCTAACTCTGATGATACTCATGACAATGAAGTGTCTCATTCTGCCCACACTTCACAAGATGATATTGCTTCCGCTGAACGTCTAAGTATTCCAGATCATCTGGATCATATCTGTGAAAAAGTCAGCTCTCTTCATTCAAGGCTTGGCAATATGGAGTCTTCCATTGTTTAAACACTCTTTGATGAAATCAAGTCATCTCTGCCATCCATGATCACTAATGCTCTCAAAGAACAGCTACTTGAAATTCTCTCAGCTACTCTTAAGGATTGCCTTCCCTTGATCGTCAAAGAATCTCTATAAACTTACAATCCAGCTGTCTTTGAACAGTTTGCAGAGACACAAGCTCAGCTGAACAAAAAGGTGGTGAAGCAGCTGAACAAACAGTTTAATATATCCCATGTTGCTTAGAGTAACAGATTTGTCACCCTTCAAAAAAAACTCTCCAAAGTGATCAAAGCTGAAGTGGCCAGAAAGGTTTAAGTTGTTGGACTAGAGGTAGTCCATGAGGATTTATAGTCTCAGACCAAGCATATTTCTAAGTATAGCTCATCTTTTCAAGATATGCAAACTCAGTTGCAGGACGTAAAAGACCTTCTTGAATCAGCAGTAATCATTGATGAAACTGCTGAGGGGGAGAAGAAACAGAAGGATACAAATGCAATCCCTGCTCCAACTCGGGGGGAGCATAAGACAATTGAGAACATTACCCCTCCTGAACCATCACCTGAAACTCATGAGGAGCTTGCTTACAAAGAATCAACTCTCCCAGTCTCTAAGACAAAAGTCAATGAAGAATCAGCCATGGTTCTTTATAACCTTGAGAAGGACTTGGTAGATCTCACAACTACTGAGCAAGATTCAGAGGATAATGATGATCTTGACAAACAGCCTTTATCGAAAAGATTCAAAATCATGCATCCCATCCCCAGCAAGCCACATCCATCAGTTAAACAGTTCACTGGTCAGCTATTTGGAACAACCTCTTCAAAATTCTCACCTACTCCTCTAAGAGAGCCAACTCCTCCCAGAGATGAATCTAAAGGGAAAGGTATTACTACTGAAGAGCCACCAAAGGATATCATGCCTTTCATAGAAGAACGAGGCTCAGTTCCCAAGATACTTAATCTTAAGTCCTTTATCCTTCCAGAAGGAACATTAAGTCAGGAGAAGTTCATGGCTCAACTCAAGGAAATGAAAAGATTGGCTGATTTAAAAGAACATAAGAAGAAATCAGAGGAAGAGTTAAAGAAATTGTTGAATCCAGCTACCATCAAGGCTCAAGCTCTAAAGTGGGAAGAGCATGAAGAAAAGAAAGCAAAGATGCTCAAAAAATTCAACAAATGTATCTCTGAAAGAACCAACCCTCTGCCTATCACCAAGATCAGCTATGTTGTCAACTCTAGCAAGACTGCAACAATGAGGATCACCAGAGATAAAGACCCTCTAAACCTCAAAGTCTACCCTGACTTCAGACTTAGAATGTTGGGCTTTAGTGAATGGCTGGAAGTTCATGCTCTAGCATTAAAGAAGTTAGGAAAATCATATGATGTGCTATTACAAAGTTAGAAAGCCAAATTCCAATGGGTACTCAACCAGGCAAAGAGATGTTTGTGACGGAGGATGTCAGAGTTGATGGGATGAATAGAAATCTGATTCCCCTTCCTAGATTTGTGCCCATTGAAGGGCTTGTCATCAAAGAACCTAAGTCAGGAATCTTCTACATGAACATGAATACGGATGTATTATTCTAAAGAGAAAGTGAGTTTCATCTGACTCCTACTGTTGAACTAATCTGTATTCAGAACCAAATCAAAGTTAACTCAGAGACTGCTAGTGAGATGTACAGAACGAGGAATTATGTAATAGAGGCTAGGGATGATTGTATAGAGGCTAGGAAGACTGTTCAAGGGAACTTAGATAACTTAGGCTAGTAAAGTGCTAAAATCAATGAAGTTTCTTTTGTTAAATTTCCTGTCAAATTATGTGTATGAAGAAGTTGTGTACTCACTTACAATAATTTTTACTTAGCATAATTTACATTCAAATAGGGGGAGATTGTTGGGCCGATTCCGTGCCTAGTAATCAACGCCTAGATTTAAACAGAAATTATGCTAAGTATTAAGGAACCTGCTGAGTGAGATCAGTGGGTATTGAAGAACCTTTGAGTAATGGGACTCAAAGGTTATGAAAGAACCTCCTGAGTGCAAAGCCTTAGAGAGCAACGTCAGACGTATTCAAGTCAAAGACATCGTCAAGGAAGTCAAAGATTACTTGAAGACATACTCGTCAGCTGGGATGGTGATCAGCTGGTATGTAGAAGGAATACGCTGAAATTCTAAGGAGAGTCAGAGGTGGCAATACTCTGACTATCTTGTTACCCTTTGAAGAAGAACAAGTCGAGCTTAAAGATTGTTCTCTGATGAAGGCGAGAAACTTAACAAGTATTTATGGCGGGTGTAATAACATGTTGGTTTAAGTTCAATTCATGTACCAAGTCGAAGCTGAGTTGAGTAAAATGTAGTAAATAGTTGGCAGAACTGTTCACTAAAGTATGGGCGGGTAGTTTCCAAGAATGGACATGCATTAAATACCTCGTACCTCGTCCACTAGATTCTTGACACGTTGCAACTACCCCTACTAAGGATGCAACCTCGTATTAGTATAAATAGAGAATGTTGTAAGGAGTAAATGTCATCGCTTTTATTGTTGTTGTTATTATAGGCATTTACTCCTTTGTTGAACTTACACAGTAGACCTTTGATCCTATCAGCTGGCTATATAAGTTCGCTTGTAAACTTGATACTCTATCTAGTTTACTCGTTCAGAGGGTAAGCACACATTGTCATTCAACTTGTACGATCCATAACACATTGTAATACTTTGATTCTTAATCAATAAAGCATTACACGATTGCAAAGTTATTACTTGTGTTATTTACATTAGATAAGTGTTATATTCCTTATAGACGTATTAATTAAGACTTTCAATTGTGTTATAAACATGTATGTTTTATGCGTCTTGTTGATTTCAGCTATTACTACGCCACAAAGGTGGGTGGCTTTGGTTTCGTAGCATCACTGCAAGATGGCAGGGTAGTTCTGCTTTTTTAAAAACAGAAATATACAAAGCCGTAAAAACTAGAAAGTATTGTACTTTTGTTTGTCTCCTAACCTGATAAAGTGTATACTTTAGGCCGTTTTGAGTTTCACTTCAATCACGTTTTGAACATACACCACACGTTTTACTTGGTTACTCTACACATAATAAGTGTTGCTGAAATCATAAGGGGGCTTTAAGCCTTTAAGATTAGTAATAGATTTGTAATTTGTTCATGTGTAGTGCATTGGAAAGTCTGAATTTTGTCACTTATGTCTGTATATGAATGTGTTCAACATTTCCTTTTCATTCTTGTAAAAATGTCGTTACACCAGATCATTGGAACAGTAATTTCCTAAGTATGTACTTGTTGGCACGTTTGATGTGTTATTACGATAACTTTTTCGCACATATTGTTTTGTATATCTTAAACTCTTATATATCTACTATTGTCATCTTAACTCTTCAGGAGAAACCGAGAGGAAATGTGAGAGTGCTTATGGTGGAGGGATCATGAATACAGCCAACACAGGTAAAGTGTTCCAATATTATTATTGTGCATTTAAGGATCCCTTTGAGTCAAAACACTAGATATAGGGAAGAGTCTTTTGCTCTTGCAAAGAAGAGTTTATCTTTTCTTATCGAAGGTTATAATCGGTCTAATTTCTTTTAATGGTAATTTAAGAATCAAATATTAATGTATGCATTTTTTTTCTTATCATGTTCTCTTGAATGCTTTCAAAAACTTTCTGCACATATATAAATAGTCTTAAAACCATATTTGTGAGAAGCTGTCAAGTGACGTGCTTCCAGAAACATCAGATTTCTTAACTATTTCTATAGTTTTACACCGGTCGAGTTAAACATTCAGTTCACGTATCTATTTCCAGTGTGTAATGACCAAAACTATTTCCAGAAATACATGTGATAATGAGAAAAAGGCGCATTTCCAATAAGAGGGTATTTATTATCCTATAAAAATTTTAAAAACGTTGTTAAAAGCATGCTTTACGTGTTAAATTATGTTGTAGTATATGTAGCTGAATTAGATGCCATGGCTACTAAAATTCATTTACACGTTCTTTTTTTGGCAAAATACGAAACATTTTTGCATGATGCAAAGCGACAATTCGGGGGAGATGCATGATAAATGAGTTGCTAATGTAGATGATGAAGTTATACTCTTTTGTAAAACTGATTTCCACCAGAACTCTATCTAGGTTTTGACAGAAATAGTTTATAAGAAAACTTGTTAACAATATTATATCAAAATTAAAAGCGTTTTTAATTCTGTGCAAACAGAATCTGTTTTAAGACTGTTGGGAAACCTGCATACTTTTAATAGCGTAAATCTAATAACATTAACAAGTAAATAAATCAAAGAACGAACAGATAAATAAAGCAGTAAAAGAACGAGGCTCGTGTTTAACACGATTCCCTTAAAACAGATTCGCCGTCTGTTTCCCAGGGTACAACGTCCAAAGCTGTTGTACAGCCGGACTAGACAATCTGACCTGAAAGATTACGGAAAGGTCGAGTGATTCTGAGCGATGGAACTGCTGGCAAAAAGCTGCGAACTGGCGGCTCAATGTTCTGGTCTTGGAGTAGTATTGCGTTTCTGTGTGTATAAACTGAATGAGAGTCCTGCTCTATATAGCAAAACCCTAGCCTGGTCAACCAGCCAAGAAAGCTGCGTAAGACCAGCTAGTTTAAACTTGGTATATATCTAAAACTCTATCAACCAGTTATTAGATAAACTCAAGAAGATTCTGGAAACCTTATCAAGACAGGAACGAACCATTAGCAAAAAGATAGGCGCGTAGGTGAGCAACCGGAGCTGCATTCGTGCGGGCTCGCATGAGTTCAGTGGAACCGAACCCATCTTGGCCCAGAAATCCATTTTTTGCACCCCCTCACCCCCCCGCGCGTAGACGTGGGAGCATAAACCCCACAAAGGAATTTAGAGGTCACTACAAAAGGTTCCTTATAAACCCATTCCCACTTCACACTTTGGGCGATGTGGGATAGTTCTTGTTTCCCAGAATGTGTGTTCCACGTGCCTCACTTTGAGACACGATATCTCATTCATCTTAACTCCACTTTGGACATACTTTAGCTCGTTGCGAAGCTCTCATGGAGAAGAACACAAAGCCCCACTCTAATATAAAGACATATAACATCTACATATGTTAAATGGCGTCCAAAGTTTGCAAAACATCACTTTGCAAAACCATATTTTTCCGAACAGTAAGTATTTGAATACATCATATCTCTTGTATTTCTAGACTTCTATACAAGTTCATGAATGACATAAAAATCATGTAAACACGTAATGTAAATGGTTCATTGGTTCGTCGGTGAAAACAGTTCTGACCTTATGTGGCAATAATATCAAAGACTTAAAACTTATATAACGAAAATTCAAGATAAGACAAGAATACAACGTACTCATGAAACAAAAGAATAGACTAAGACTAGTATGACAGTAATACAAAATCAACTACCACAAAGACTTGACTTTTGAATATTCAATTCAACATTTCTAGTAGGAACTTAGAACCAATATATTTCGATATGACTGTGTTAAGCTTGCTAGTTTTTGTTTTTGCATAATCAAAAGGTCTTTTATTCAAAAAAACTTTGGCTTTTCTATCTTTTCGTCATCAATTCTGTTGGAAAATTCTAGATGGGCTCAGTTCGTATCGGGTACTGAGGATGAAGATACTGGAGTGTTCACTCATACGTCACTGAAACCCCTGACTCTCATAGTGGTAAAAGTGAATTCAAAAATCCCTCAAGGTATTAGCTTTGTGTTTTAAGTACTTTATGTATGATGTATGTGACGATTATTAAATAAAAGTTGAAGTTTAGTGCAGTTTATTCGTTGTATAAAACGCGGCGCAACACCCCCCGCCCCCCCCCCCAATCCCCCTCAAAAAAACCCTCGTTCTCCCCCCCCTATCGAATTCCCGTTGGTTGACTGCTTAACAGAAAAAAAAAACCCGGTTTGTATCGATTTTTTCAACCCGAGCCGGTTTACAAACGACCTCCAACCGGTTACCACGATTCGAGTTATTAGCCCACAATATTCCAAACCAAACCAACTGGTTTTTCGTTCAAAACCGGTTTTTTCGTCAAAAACACGGTTTTTGACTTTGACTGAAAAACCGGTTCGGTTTCCAACCGAGCGGTTTTTGATCAAAACGGTTTTGTTCACCTCTGGTACAAGCTGATATTTGAAGGTTGGTGTCGTTGCAGCTTGAACAAGTTTACTTATTAATTAATCTTTTTTGGCAGGCGTTGAAATGATTTTTACCACAACTTACATGGTTATAGGGATGGCTTGGATTGCTTAGTGAATTTGTTGCTTATAGGGATGTTTGGAAATGCTTATTAAGTCTAACTGTCTATAAGGCTTTGGATTGCTTATTGAATTAAACTGCTTTTAGATGATGTTTGCGGATTGCTTATTGAATTAATAGTGGCGACTCTTTGGGATTGTTTTTATAACAACTTATTAGGGGATGGTTTGTTTCAAGAGCATTCCCAAACAAACCATTGTAAGTATCTTTTAATAAGCAAATAGTAAACAATTTTTTTTATACGTAGTTTCAATGAGGAAGCCTAAAACAAATCCGATAATCGTCCGTTGACACCTCTATATCTTGAAACCTAAGAAGAATAATGCATTAAAGTCTTTTTGATCTCTTCCTTATATTTTTGACCACTCAAATATTGTTTAAACCCATCGTTATTCTAGTTTTCTGGAAAATGCCTAGATATTGTTTTTTCTGTGTTTGATGATTGACATGCATGCCGTGTAAACATACCTCTCATTAATTACTTCATTGCAAGGTGCTAATTTTCTGTATAACAAGCTTCAATAAAGAAAAGTCAGGTTAGTCAATCAAAATACAAAGTCTCTCGGAGTGCTGTATAAACTTGTTCACATATTTTTGCACTTTATATTTTGTTTGAGCATTGTTTGTTAAAATAGATCATGCGTTAAAAAAACGGATCATAATTTGATAATCAGTTGTTACAAAATGTGATTTTAAAATAAAGTGTTTGGATATCATTTCGTATGGTTATTTGATATGCGAGATAATCATATATCAGTTTTTTAATGTTTTCAAATAAGATTATTTATCGATTTAATGGGTTAAAATTACCAAAATAGAACATATTTATATTTGCTCAAATTTAACATATAATTATAACAAAAATTTTTTGTTAAACACTTATTAAAACGTAAATCAAGGTTTTAATAGCGTGAGGGTGGGCGGCATAGGGGCCAAAGGGGGCCTCACGATCTCTTAGAAGTGAGGCGAGTTATGTCATTTTTATTTTTTAAGGCCGTGATTTAATTCGGCACAAAATATAAAAAATATTTATAAATTTATATATTTATTATTATATTTTTAATGTACCGAGTTTACTAAAAAGTGTCATATATAAGGAAATAAAGTAAAAAATTATTTTACATGTATTCTTTTCATATTTTATAATAAAAAAACATTTTATCGAAATTGAATTTAAAAAAGTCTTCACGCATCACAACTTTATGTGTCTTATCATCGTTATACCACTCTCACACAAGCATAGTATTAAGGTAAAGCCTTGGTCTATTGCGTAGCGTGACGGTCACGGCTCGTGTCTTTACGAGGCTTTTAGCGACGTCATGACGCGATTTTAGATCCATGACGTTAAATAAATGTAATAAAAATTTACTAGTATCCTTTTTTTTCGCTTTTTTTTCAATGAGGCCCATAAACATCGCTCGCGTAAAATTGCGGATTTAAGTCAATAGAAGTTGTGAATAGCAAATTTAGGGTTATCCTATTTGCTAAACCCAATCAGTTTTGACCCATTTACTTATGTTTTGGTCGACTTGGGTTGTGTTTTATCTCAAATGGGTCAAACCAGTAAGCGAAAAATGTGAAATGGGCCAAATGTGCATAACATGTCTAAAGTCAGCCAAAGTTCATTAAAATATAGTTGTTCTAATTATATTATAAATATACACAATAGGGGACAAAAACGCAGTCGTTTTGCCCCTGGGTCTTCCCTCGCTGTCATTTGGGCTAATTTGCCAAGCCCAGTTACCTATTATAAATAATGACCACAAAATATATATAGCAGCCCACATGGAAGCTGACCTCAGTTTAGGGGTGTTGATCGGTTCGGTTATCGGGTTATTCGGTTAGTTCGGTTCGGTTAGTTCGGTTAATTTTTTTGGGTCAACCCGAAAACCGAACCGAACCGAACTAGAATTCAACCGAACCGAAAACCGAATTCGAATTCGGTTCGGTTCTCGGGTTGACCCGAATTTCACTATTTAAAAAAAAAAAATTAATAATTACATTGATTTTTAGTAAACAAAATTTATTATTAACATAAAATGTGTTTTTTTATATTATGATAACATTTTAATGGTATTTATATATATTTATATGAATTCGGTTTTCGATTCGGAGTGTCAAACCCATATCCAACCCGAGAACCGAATTAGTAGTTCGGTTCGGTTCGGTTTTGGTGAATTCGGTTCGGTTATTAGTTCGGTTCGGTTCGGTTTCGGTTTTCGGTCTTTTCGGTTTTTCTGCTCACCCCTACCTCAGTTGACAACAAATGCAGCCATTTTTTGGTTTCCCCGGATAGAAAAAAAAACCCCTCTACCAATATATTTATAAGTCATGATAAGAAAGTATATATTATCCCGATTTATTACTTACGGAGTTAAGGGACATAGGAAAAAATAAAAAAGGAACAACTTAAAGTAATGGGCAAAAAAAATAAGACTTCAAAGTAACGGAAAAAACATAGTTCCGCTGCAACGCGCGGGCCAGTTAGCTTGTTTAGCACATGAATAACTAATAAATTGCCTTCGGATGGACCCCAAGAGTATTTTTGGATTTACCTGACCCAACCCGGTATGACCAATATGTTTTGACACGCAATCTGTGTGACCGGTGTCCATCATGCCACTTATTGTGTTTCCATATATGCTCTTTTAAATATGAATAACCCAAAAGAAAATTATTCTTTGTTTAACTCCAAACAACCAAAAACCTTGTACGATTTGATGGCTTTTTGAGTTGGTCTCTGTCATCATTCTTCTTGGTTTCGTCTATGAGCGATTGCTTGTATTGCTGCAACTTGTTGGACAATGTAAGGATAGTTCACATGTTTATATTGAAATGTCAAAGATGTAAATACATATAATGTGTGTGGCAATTGCAAACTATTGTAAAACATCATAAGGTAATATCAAACAAATTTGATATTTCATGGCTTCATGCAAATCAATATTATATTATAACTTATGAATTAGGTTAATTTAACAAGCAAAAAGATTATAGTCCGTTAACTTCTTACACATACTAATAATACGTGTAAGAAATTCGAAGACTATAAACTCAATAGTTGTCTAATTATTGGTTATAAAACTAGCCATATAATATATTTATAATGACATCTTCAGTGTAAACATTGATGTAAGAGGTGATGTGGGACTAGCTTATTTTTCTTTGTTTTGTTTTTATTATGAAACCACAACAATAAGGATCTCAAACATAATCTATTCTATTCATATTCGATAATTTTCATTTCATCTACATGTAAACTTGCTTTATCGAACTAAACATGTAAACCGAAACTAATGAGAGGCATTTTGTCTCGTTCGTTACATAAAGACATCATATGAATAAAGGGGTACTATGGGGGTACACGTACACCTATAAGATATTCATAGCGGATTGGAGCCCATGCTTGTTGTCGCTCAATCTCTTATAAAGAAGCTTATATGTTATCATATCCGTCGGGGAAAGTGGGAGTGGAAATTAAAGTATAAAAGATGTAGCTTGAACGGAAATAAAACCGTAGGTGTGATACAAATATAATATGGTTGTATCTATGGGTGTCAAAGAACTCGACCCGACCCAAACTCGATCCGGACCCGACTAAGCATATTTGGGTCGGGTTACTCGGATCAAAAATTGGATTCGGGCTATTCTGGTCAACCCGAGTAACCCGAATACTAAATAGGGTCATGTATCGGGTTTAAAATGTTTAGCTAACTCGGGTTTGGGTCGACCTGTTTGACCCAAATAAGGGGTTTTTTTTTAATTTTTTTAGAAGCTAAGCCAATGAACTGTCAGTAGACAATAACCCGATATACGTAGTAATATATAGCAACTAATATACGATAACCTATAAGGTATTATTCAAATGACCTCATGAAAACAATGAGGTGAGAATCTGTATATAAAGGAATTATACAACAATGTTTACAGATATCACTCTTATGATTAAGGAGATTGGTTTAACTAAAATACATATGATTAAGGAAAACAAATAAATAAAAGTGATGTTGTAGTTATCTGTTAATACCCCCTTCAATCGAAACAGTGGCGGTCCAAGACATAGCATAGTACGAAAGGTTTCAAACTGAGATCGCGGAATGCTTTTGGTGAAAATATCTGCCACCTAGAGATTGGTTGGAACAAACTTCGTATACAGTTTGCCAGAGCTTACAAGTTCACGGACAAAATGATAGTCAAGATCAATGTGTTTTGCACGCTTATGAGATACTGGATTCTGAGTCATGAACAAGGCACTCTTATTGTCACATAGGAGAGTGGGCCGATCAGGAGGCAATGCATGTAATTCCCGTAGAAGATGAGTGATCCATACAATCTCGGCAACGGATATTCAGA